>QVNZ01008486.1:0-13624 GCA_014825645.1 Pseudomyrmex dendroicus
ATAGGGAGCGCGAAAATACATGTAACATAAGCATGTTGCGCGCGTTTTTCCCCTCACTCGGATAATCGCGTTCCCGACCAATCAGTGGTTAGTTCATTGTCCCGTCGTGAGATCACGACGGTTCGCCGCTACTTGGCGCCAATTTGTTTTGTCAGCGTACAGATCGGCGACGAAGGCAGTGGCTGCGAACGTAAAAATACTCGGTGGTTATTTAGTGAGGTTAAAACGTGAAAAAAAAAAAACGAAAATCCGAGTCAGAGCTCGTTCCGCCGAGAGATGAATTCCGGCGTGGTCGAGTGCACGCGGCACCACGAAGGGGACTGTTTGTCGAAATCCGGAGAACTCTCGCCACCTGAGAGGTGAGGCATTTTTCTCTCTAGCGTTGTCATTCGGTGTTATCGTTGCATGCGAGTATTTCTTTTGCGTACCTGTTGCTCCGGATGAAATGGGGGAAGGTAGATGTAATATGCAGATGCACGCGCCCATTTATTGTTGTCGCAGGTAAGATAAGGTTAACATCTCTCTCAAGTGTGTTTATATTTTTCGTATTCTTTCTCTCCCGATGAAAAAAAAGAGAGACGTCGGAAATTTGTATTTTACAAAACTTTATGTTGCACGCGAAAATTACATCAGTCGCTCCTCTGTCTCGTTATACCTCGGAGGAAACACTCTGATACAGCGGTGCTGTTGAGAGCAAATTACCGCGCTTTTGCTCACAGACTTCGGTTGTTCTCACGAGCGTTAACATATATTCCATCCACAAAAATAATTTTTATCGTGGCGTATGAGCTGTCCTTCATAGCTCGCGAGCCACCTATCTAATAATTTTTGTCGAGATTCAATCGAGTGTGAGTTTAGATTTTGTATTTTGCGTGAATAATTCTGATGGAAAGTATATACTTTTACGTTCGAAGCAACGCATGCCTTTTAAGTAAACAACAGAAGACACACACACACACACGTTTTCTTCGTTTCTCTGAAGGTGATGGATTTTACACTTTGTGTTTATTAGTTTTATTTGTACACAATTTCATTATAAATTCTATATATATTTTTATAGTTAAATGTATATAAATAATTTATTTACAATTGTATTTATAGTTGAGGACATATATTTGTATTTAACATATTACATATATTAATAAAAATGAATGTTATTGAATAGATGAGACTGTTGCTTATATATTTACATATAGATGTATTTCGTTTACATGCAATCACTCACATGTAAATAACAAGGCACATACAATATTTCCTAACATACTAATGTATATAAAAAATGTTTATAGTAAACGATTACGCTTGAATGATGGCTACTATAACAATCTAAACAGTACACTCAATAGTGATTGTCAAAGTAATACAAAATGGTTGTATTCTGGAAATACCAGTTTTGTGGAAAATGAAATTCTACAAGATATGGGAGTTGGTATGTTGGAAGATGAAATATCAAACTCTGAAAGTATAAAAACATTACAGTCTGAAGACTGCCCAATTTTACCTACAAGTTTAGATAATAATAAGAGATTGTTGTTGGATGAGCCTGTTTTTGAGTATCAAGAAGAGGTTTATACAAGCTGTGAAAACACAGACAGGTCTGTAACAAAGCAAAGTATTTGTGTAGACATTTTGAATCTGTTGATTGTCTTTATTCATACTTGTAATTGTGTGTTCTTGCAGGATACAACACGATTCGGATGATTTAACCGTGTTTGGTAATGAATCCGGTTATTCCTCAAGAATGGAGCCTGATAATTTTGGGGAATCAAAAGCAAGTTCAACTAAAAAGAAAATGAATAACTCTGTTGATAAGAGTGAGCTAGATATAGATAACTTTTATTTATTTAGAAGAACAAGAAAACCTTCTGTCGAAGGTGAAGATAAATTTAACAAATTATCAGATGAAATAATTTTGATGATATTAAAATGGCTACCTAAGAAATACTTGGTGAGAATAATTACAGAGTGTCTGTATGTTGTAACAGTTTTTATTTCAAATTATTGTGCTATGTGCTGAATTACTACTCATATAAAATATATATTTAATTTGCACCTAGGTAAATTCCATGTTGGTGTGCAAACGGT
Source organism: Pseudomyrmex dendroicus (assembly GCA_014825645.1). Classification (NCBI taxonomy): domain Eukaryota; kingdom Metazoa; phylum Arthropoda; class Insecta; order Hymenoptera; family Formicidae; genus Pseudomyrmex; species Pseudomyrmex dendroicus. The sequence goes on from QVNZ01008486.1 coordinate 2,086, forward strand.
GGTGTCAAATAGCTCGTGACGAAGTGTTATGGACTAGATTAGATTTGAGCAGCAAAGTTTTAAGCAAAGGCACATTAGGTCACATATTGCCGAGAGGATTACAAATTCTAAGACTGGCACAAGCAGAGATTGCGGATCCTGTCTTCTGTGAAGGCAGTGAAGTTCTTAGTGATTCTTACGTCAGTAAATTACAATATTTAGATCTGTCGATGGCGGTTATATCCCCGACTGGTTTAGCCGCATTACTGTCCAAGTGTAAATATTTGAAGAAATTGTCACTAGAAAAGTGTGTACTAAACAGAGACTGCTGTAGAGCTATTAGTCAAAACACCGAGTTAGAAGTTTTGAATTTAACAATGTGTGAAAATATGGACAGTGACTGTATTGCGGATTTGATGAAGCTTAAATGGTAAAAGTGTAAAAATGTATTTTACATGCAGATTTAATCTCTCACACCTCAACTTCAAGACAATCAATAAATTTGTGTTTTAGCTTGAACTCCCTCAATATGGCATGGTGTTCCTTGGACAACGATTGTATGACACTGCTTTGTCGAACGTTGACATCAACCATTACACGTTTGAATATAGCGGGTTGTAGGAAAACGCTGATTGATGATAGTAAGTGCATTAATAAAAGACTTGAGTGATTGCGCCATGCTTACAATGCAAGCTGTTCCTAGTTTATTGAGTTTCTCGAAATTGGAGCATCTGTCGCTGAGCCGTTGTTACAGCATTCCACAATCCGCGTACATGAGATTGGCTCACATGCAGTGTTTGTTATATTTAGACGTTTTCGGTTTGATGTCGGATGCGGTACTCAAATCATTTCAGGCAACTTGTCGTGATCTCGAAATCAACAAGTTCCTTTATAGCTCGGTCGCAAGACCGACAGTTGGTATTCGAAGGACCAGTATCTGGGGCATTCGAGTTAGAGATTGAGTTTTATTAGCCAATACCAAGTCATTTCATCTTGGTCTTCTTTGGGTCAATTTAACTTTATCAGTATATATACATCGCATTGATAAAGTTGAATTCAACTCGAAAAATTTATATATAAACATTTAGAATAATGTAAATTTTTTTCGAAATTAATAATGAATTGTTGCTCAGATATTAAAAATTTTTTGTGTGAATGTACATGTACACAGAAGTATTTCAAGACTTCTTTGAATGTTCTTTTGCGTTGGCATAAATTTTCAGAACAATTTTCTTATATATTTAGATTTCTGTCAACACGCTCTTTCTATATAGAAGGATTTTCAGTAGTTTTGGAAAGTTTTCTGTGTATATAATTATCGCTTGTGTAAGGTATTTTGCACCGATACTTAACATATCAAATCATCTCTGCTGTGCGAGAGACTATTTTATTTATTTCGACTTACACCTTTAGATCATTTATATACCAAGTTATTTTGTCGACTTTTTTTTCGTAAGCGATAGCTCTTACCAGTCAAGATCTCAAGAAAACAAATGATTAGTAATTATTTATATGTAAGTATATATATACCATGTTGCGTTTATACAACGAAGATTTACAAAATATCAAAGTCCAAAGTGCACTTGTAATAAAAAACAATTTAAGACCATTATCGATTATAATTTTTATATACAGCTAAACTAATCTACATATTGTATATTATAATCGAATTGTTACGAATTGAAAGTTCTTAAATGTATTTAAAATATATACTGTATAATCTTCACGCAACTCTGTACAGAATGTTTTTTTTTTTTTTTACGAATTACACGTGCGCATATATATATATTTCTCCAAATTTCTCAAGGTCTTTTTGTGCGCGCACATGAATCTAATTTTAGAATCTCTAGACCTTTTCTTTTTTTTTTAATCACCCGCTTCGTGTTTCCGGATATTAGTGCATTTGACAGCGCTGTGATTCCTAGTGATTTTTCGCGTCTTTCTTCCAAGTCTGCCACCTACGGAGCTTTCGCATGCGCTCCATTCCAAAAAAACCCATCAGCCATATTGGTGTGTTGTATCACTTCTAAAACTTTCGAAGCTTATCAAAGGTATTTGTCAGGTATGGTCTCACCACTTAGACTCTCGCTTGCGTTGATTGAACAGCGTAATGTTGCCACCTTGGCTCGCGACAATCACTTCTGCTCGCACGATCCCACACAAGACCCATGTCTTGTGTGAACGTAAAACGCATATGCTATCGCACGCATTGCGCGCATTCGAGACGCAGGATGCAATTCGTGCTTTTTCGACTCACGGTCGTGATTGAATCGCGAAAGTCTCGAAAATCCTCCTGATGAACTGAGTACGTACAATTGCTTCACTGCTGTCTGTTGTGTTACCGTTTGTTTCTTCTTGTGTGCGATATATCACTTCGCTCTGTTGTCCGGTTTTTCACGGACCGAAATCGCCGACCGCGCGATCTTTTTCCCCGAGCAACAGGTACAGCTTGTGCGAATCACTCGCGATTCTCTCGAGATAAAAGCAATGTTTTCTCCATGTTGTGTGTCACATATCTGTATTCGCAGATGTGTTAACAGATGATAAGTCTCTTTCATGTGGAAAGGTCAAGTTTCTTATTTATTTATGACCTCGCGGAGAATGATGTCTTGTACTTGCTATCGTTTCAATTTTAATCTTTGGTTACTTCTTACTCGACTAGATGATTTAAATTGGCATATACTTCTTTTGTTTCGCAAATGTTGCTCGATATCTAGAAATACTTGAAATCCTTGCTGCACAGATGTGTCCAGTATTTTTATGAGATATCTTTCAATCTCTCTTGATCTGTGTAACATAATTAATTTTTGATAAAGATTTGTATATACCTTGTTATACAATAAATACTTATTGACCTTATATTTTTTTCTCAGAAGATTAAGAGTGCATCATGACGGATTCCATGAAATTTGGTCCAGAATGGTACGTAGTGCTATATAATTGAGATTCACAGGTTGTTTTTGCAACTCTGTGATCATTTAAATTCAACTTCATTAATATTGCTTTTAAATGGTCAAATTATATTGTTATTACACAAACAGGTTGCGCAATTTGTCTGGAGACAGTTGCAATACTGCTAGTGGTAGTGGCGGGGGGACTACCACTTTGAGTACTCCGAGATATCAATTGGCAGAGCATAGATACGGTCGGGAAGAAATGTTGGCCCTATTTGATCGGAATTATAAACCACCAGAATTATTAACAACTTTTGCGGCATTGTACGTGGAGAAAACTCAACTTCCATTGGCTCTTATACAAATGACAGAGGATGAAACGGTACACAGACATTTTTGGATAATCATAATTTTGAAAAATTTTCATAGGTTTATATCACTTGTGTGTCTTTACTTGTAATATTACTTTATATTTATTTTTGAAGCAAAATACTTTTGTTGTTTTGTAAGATATAAACATACTTAATATGCACGCACTTTTCAGCGTATGTGGAACGGAGGGATATCAAATATAGGTGGCCGTGGGAGAGGTAGTAGTGTTGATCGTGGACGAGGTAGGCCTGGAAGAGGGGGCTTATATTCGTCCCACTATTCACGAGGAGTTGGCTTTGATGATTCTGGTGATGGGATACGAACAGAGGGCCAATCATTTCAGGTATCTTCTATAGACCTAATTCTTTATATTTTTAAAAGAACATTTACAAAGTTTTTGTTTTAATTTCTTTTTTAGAACATATTAAAAATTTAAAAACATTTTACTTGCAGGGAAGGAACAGGCCCTTCGATAGATCTCAGAGTGAACGGGGCTGGTCAGAAAGGAATGGCGCTACAGATCCAGGGGAATGGAACGGCTCGACTAGTCCGAGAAAAGAGCTTAGTCGCGGGACTAGTGGTAGTTCGCTGATGGAGAGTAATTGGAGGCGTCATCGTGGAGAGGACGATGACGGTTGGCGCAAGTGGGGTAAATGTACACTATGTGTTTTTCAGTGATTTTGATGTTGTATGTATTTATACGTAACGAAACGATGTATTTATATTTATCAGGAAGAAATAGTTGGCGCGAGAGTGGCAGTATAGATCGAGACAGGATTGACCGAAACGAGGGTGAAAGCGAGGAAGGTAGAGGTGGGTCTGGAAGATGGGAGCATCGGGCAAGTCATAGATCCTCTCACGATTCAGGTCACCATCCACCACCGCCTCGTACTGCTCGTACTTGGGAATCAAATCATCATGATAACCATGACAATCTTCCTGAATGGTATGTATTAATATTCCATAAATGTCGTAATTTATAGTTGGTATGTTTTCTTATATTGCTATTGTAAGCCAATACAGTCGAATCTTATATTTAAAATTGTCTTAAACTCTTGTCTCCAGATGCTATATAGCCAATGAGAAATGGTACAGAATATCAAAATCAACATACAGTGAACTCAAAAGTAGAATCAATAAATACCGTATTTTAGGGCTACGGAGAATCCAACTGAGAGCGGTGGCAGTTTCGACTCTTCGGGCGCATTTCATGGTGGATTATATTCAGACGATGATGAGGACGGTGTGGCGGGCGCTTCCCAACCGGGTAGAACTCGACGCGTATCGGAAGGAAGTGCTTCTAACGTAGTAAAATCTAATAGTAAACCATTAGCTTTCGGAACGGGTTCTGTCCCGTCGTCATCAAATCGTCAGACGAGTAATACAATAGCCGGTACATTAGGTAAGGAACGGTTGAAGTCATTGGATCCTCTCGAGAATAAAGATGATTCTGGAAAAGAGGGGAGATGCGATTCACCGTCCGCCAAACCAGCTACAGTTCCATTGACAGAAACTATTCCGACGAAAAGTTTAATGACATCTACGGATCTCACGCAGAAAAAGACTATTGGAGCCGCGACTGCGGACACAATCGAAATCAAAGTCGAAAAATCTGACGAACCTCCGAGCAGCGGTCACAAAGAGAAAGAAACTTTTAATGTCCAGACGTTAAAAGTCAAAACGGAAGTTACAACGGAACCGGGCACACAAATAAGTGCTACTACTAATCGACAAATTCCTCCGGACCTGTCGACTTCTGTACATAATTCGGTTGCCACGAGCAGCAGGCAGAAAACAGATGATGATCTCGACGGAAGAATGGAGGAAGAGATAGACAAATTAATGGCAGATGAGGAAAGTCATAAAGAGAAAACATCTGTTAATAGTGTCCCGCCTCCAATTGGTAACCAACCTTCCGGAGTTTCCGCGACAGGTAGTCAAGAAAAGTGGTATTATCGTGATCCACAAGGTGAAGTTCAAGGACCGTTTTTAGCTAGCGAAATGGCCGAGTGGTGCAAAGCTGGTTATTTCAGCACAGCATTGTTGGTGAGACGAAGTTGCGACGAACGATACGCTACTCTTGGTGATCTGATAAAAATGTGTGGTAGAGTGCCCTTCTCGCCTGGTCCACCGATACCTCCGTTAAAAGTAAATATTTTTATTTTATATATTTTTATATGTTGCATGATATAAGTAACGTATATATGATGAATATTAAACATATTTACGCAACAACATCGAATTATATCTCTTTGTTTTTTTTTATTATCCGCAGTTAACCGAGCAGGTGATTCCACCTGTTCCTAGTACTGTGCCAGCCGGACTAACTACTGGTGCTTTACCGAAGACGGGAATGGAGGATCCGCTATTGTTGCTGCAATATCAGCAAATGGTGCTTCACAATCAGTTGCTCGTGAGGCAAGCGAGAACATCAGCGATAGCAAAGTTGTCTCAGTCGGAGCATTGGGCGACACTGAGTCCTGTCGAGCAGAATCAACTGATACAATATGTCATACAAGATGGAATGCCGGAAATTCCAGAAGTACCTATAGCGACGAATCCATTTGTGCCTCATATCGTGTCTCAACCAACTAATCCCGTTATACAACTTTTCACTCAGATGCAGGTAATTATTATTATGTACTTATTTTTTGAACTTGCAAACGTTTCAGTTTACATTGGGATGACTGGGTATACTGTACAGGCGAAGACGCAACCTGAAACTCGCTTACCAACGAATCCGCACACAACGGCGTCGGCACATCCGGCTACGGTAGATCCTATACAGCAACTGATTCAACAAATGGGCGGTATACAAAATTTACCCACTGTGCAGCAACCGAATATCGCTCCAGCTCCAACGTCAACGCAAGAAGACAATCCAATAAAGTCTCTGTTGCGTCAGCTCAACGTTAATACAAATAGTCATTCACAAACAGCACCTCACATAGATACAGCCGTGTGGCCGCCACCTCCGCCGCAAATAGCTCCCCAGTTCAATGCGCAGAATTGGTTAGCGCAGGTGCGTTTTAAATTTGTATAGAACTTACCTAAAACCAGTGAATTCATAAGATGTTGCAAACATGTCAGTGGCTCTTTTATTTTTATTAATTATATTTGTTTCTTACAGATTGGACCTATACCTGCAATGCCATCTGGACAATTACCTGGCTCTTTGTGGGATTTGCATGCTAAAGATATAAAAACCGAGCAGCAGATACTCGTAAATCGATTTCTTCTATAATAATTCTTTTCCGTCTTTTTCACAGAATGTTAAATACAAAATAATATTTTCTTCTTTCAGGAAGAGCAGAAGCTTAAATTGCAAGAAGATAGAAAAAAGGAAGAGTTAAGAAAGCAAGAAGAATTGCAACGTCAAGTGGAAGAAGAAAATGCTCTGAGAAAACAAAAAGAAGAACAAGCTAGACAAATTGAGGAAGCAAAGCGTAAAGACGAGGAAAGAAAAAGAAAGGAGGAAGAGAAGAAACGGAAAGAAGAAGAGAAGCGTAAACAAGAGGAAGAACTAAAGAAAAAAGAAGAAAAGAAACGCAAAGAGGAGGAGAAGAAGCGTGAAGAGAAGAGGAAAGAAGAGGAGAATTTGAAGAAGAGGTTAGAAGAAGAAAAGAGAAAGCGGGAAGAGCTTAAAAAATTCGAAGAAAAGCAGAAAAAGGAAGAGGAAAGGAGAAGAAAGTTAGAAGAAGAGCAAAGAAAACAGGAGGAAGAAAGAATTAGGTAGATATGTCAATATGTACGCGAAATATCTTGGTCAAAATAAAGCAAAATATTTTCAAGCCAAAAGTGTTTGCAATATGATTGTGAAATTTACAGGAAGGAGGCGGAGGCGCGACGGCAAGCGGAAGCAGAAGAACAGGCACGTCGCGCCGAGCAACGGCGTAGAGAAGCTGAGGCCTTGCGCAAGCTTCAGGAGAGAAACAAGGCTCCGTGGGCTCAAGCTCCGCGTACACTGGCCCCCGCTACTCATACAGCTTCGCTCGCTGAGATTCAAAAACTCGAGAGAGAGAAGAAAGCGGTGAGGAAGTCACTGATGTTCGTCACGTGTCTACGCACACGCATCTGTACGCGCATCTACGTTCGTTCTTAACTTACAGGAGGAACTGCGGATTCAACAGTTGATGCAACAACAATTGGCACAGCAAAAGGCAATAGAAACTGCGCAAGAGTTGTCAGCTGCGGACTCGTCTAAGCGATTGCAGTTCAAGTGGGCGGAGAAAGCCCTTGCTTCGAATAAGGTTCTTCAAGTGAAAAGTCTCGCACAAATTCAACAGGAGGAACAGGAACGCATCGCTAAGGTAAAGGTACTTATTGCTTCTTGCGTATGTAAGTGATGTGAAAGAATTTGTTTTGGGGAGATAAAGAAATCGAAATATCTCAGCAACAGGAAAGGGAACGGCAGGAAAAAGCTGGCCAGAAAGAGTCAGCGAGTGTGCTGCAGAACGCTGGAATATGGGGCACGGCGTCGCAGTGTTTGAGTTGGGCAAATTCAGGCACGTCGAGCAGCAGCCAGGCATGGTCCAGCGCTGCCGGCACAACTGGTTTCTGGGACGATCCTACTCCTGTTAGATTACCTGCGGCTGCAAAACAGTCGACTAAACAGTCGACTGTAACTGTTAAATCTGTACCCAACCAACAACAGCAATCGCAGCAGAATATTAACAACAATAATAATAAGGCGTCTAAGAGCAAGAATAAGAGAGAAGAAGAGTTAGTAAAAAAATTATTTGAACAGAACACTGCCAAGACCGATGAGTTTACACAATGGTGTAATAAAGCATTGAGTGGTATTCAGGCGTCTGTGGACAGTAAGTGTTTCGCATAAAAGTTTTCTCGCATGTCCCGACTTTTTGTATACAATATGTTTATCTATTCGCAGTCCCTACATTCGTTGGATTCTTGCGAGATATTGAATCGGCATATGAAGTTAAAGAATATGTCCGCGTTTATCTTGGTGATACTAAGCAGAGCCAAGAATTCGCCAAACAGTTTCTGGAGAAACGAAGCAAGTGGCGGTCGGCACAACGTCCTCAGGCGCAAGCGGACGACTTGTGCAAACCGGCACCAGCTGTCAATCCAAATGCTCCTGCAGAATTTCAAGAAGTGAAGGTATGGTATATACATATATAAGCATGAAACAGCCTGAACAAACTGATAAATAATAATAAAATATCTTTTTGTGCAGGGAAAGTCCAAAAAACCAAAGAAAGGAAAGATGTTTAAAGTTGACAACAGGATTCTTGGCTTCAGCGTAACTGCGGCTCCCGATCGTATTAACGTAGGCGACCGCGATTACGGTGAAGGTGTTTGAACAGTTTCAATTTACCTCACGGAAATAAAGCAACGCTCAATCAACGAACGGTTCATTATTTATTTATTGTGTATGCCAAACACTACGCTGATAGATCGATTGCGAAGTACTTTCTCAAGTGTATAAAGACTTTACGGTTCGAAACACAAAAAGAAGATCTCACCTCTTCAACGTTGAGCATTGATGGCAATCTTCTTTATAGGACCGGCTGAGCGTAGCGTTATTTTCTTATACAAAGAAAACTCCATTGTATATATATTACTCAAAGAAGAACATTTCGCAAGAAAGAAGACGGACTTACTTTTTCCTATGTATGCAGAAACTGCGAGATGAAAAACTTTTATAACATTTCATTATCATCTTCATCATCATTTTAAAATAAACGAAAGAAAAAAACTAAACAGGAAATTAAAAAACAAAAAAAAAAAAAAGAAAAAACGTGAATGCCAACCGATAATAATCGTGCATACGGAAATGTGGCAGTCAATAGCAATATGTGTATGTGAAGGTGTTCAACGAAGTACCATTGAAATGTGCTTGAGAGATCGTAAAAATCCATTATTTTCCGCGTCAAGTACTGAGTGCGGTGCGTCGGTATTTGTTCTTATTGAATCCTATGGATTTTCGCTTCATCACAAACACACGTGAGGAATGTTAGTAGATTTCGCAAATAATTTAATGTACATTTTCAAGCACAAGAATATTTCTTCTCTTTTTCTCTCTCTCTCTCTCCATCTTTTAGTGCGTACTTTCCTGCCATCATATAATACAGTAATAACAATGTTCTAATCAGACTTTTTAAGCACACATAGCAGTAATAAATTTGATTAATATTCTGAATGAGTTGCGTATGCAAAGAAAATGTATAAGGGAGAGAAGAGACTAACGGAATTGAAAAACCTTATTACGACTTTTCGGACACTCATTTCAGTCGCAATGAATTATGACGTCAGAAATAGAGAATCATATGAATTTTTGTCTTACAACTTGCATCGAAATAAATTAGTTTTTTGTAAGTTAAGATCAAAAATATAAAATTAAAATCTTATGAAAAAAACTGGTTTTTTCTTTCTTAGAACTGGTCTTACCATCTTTGATTCAGCTAGTCAGCTGATTAAGTGTCAGTCGTGATTATTCATTTCTGGTCAGTTTTTGTTATAACTAATGCGATTGGTCAATTCCAATCGGAATAATCGGCCACTTAAATTAATCGGAGATTGTGAGACCCGACCTCTTGTCTTCTGACATCATAATTTAATGTGCTTGAAATAAGTATTCAGAAGCTTTATGCTTGGGAACAATTGACAGACGGTAATAATTAATAATTTTTTTCGAAGACAATTATATTAAAAAAAAAAAATTACAAAAATGACCCTGCGCATTCTCTTTATTCGACAATTTTTGTTCCATAGTAAAAACGATAATATAGCAAAAAAATTTAAGATACTATTCAAAAATGTGTATTTTTTACTATTCCACAAAACATCGCCGAAATTCTTTATTGACTATTACAATGCTTCTTGTACACCGATTTAACACAAGATACAGAGAAAAATTTATAGAGAATTAAAAAAATGGCATCTTTTAAGTTGTATGTTTTGTAAAGTTTTACTTGATAACACACTCTTTGAAGATTTATAATTAAATAATTATAAGTATATATATTTTTTTAGTAATTTTAAAAAATATTCCGGTTTTGTTTTTTTTTTTTTCTACACTTGGATTGATGATACATTGACAGAATAAGCGACTTTGAGAATAAATGTTAACACGTCTGATCACCCGTGATATTGTAATGATTGTTGCCTAAGGTTCGTTGATCTTATCTTAATAATTCAAAAAGTAGGAGAAGATCATAGATCCTTATATAAAAGATTTATAACTAGAGATTAATGTACAGAATAATTACAAACCAGATTAATACTAAAGAGCTGATGATTGATATTGTATCAATATATCATTATTGTATCTAACGTACAACATAAGGAAATAAATATTATTATATATTTTCAAGTTAGCTTTCTTATTGTGTTTTGTAAATTTAATTTTGTAATTTTTATTATGTATGTATATTAAAAAAAACTCGAAATGTTTTAATATTACATGCGCCATTATATACATATATATACATATATATAAAATATATATATATGACAATAAAAGATATTTAGTTGAAACTATGAATGTAATATATGTAATTTATTTATTTCTTTTTTTGTAAAAAATTAACATATATAATATATCCGTACATATACATATATATATATATATATGTAATTATATCCGTTTTGTATACAGAGGCGATTGTGTGTACTGGATGAAAATATGATACATATGGCAACTTTGTGATAAAACCGCAAGTTCGAAATTAGCAATGCTCTTATGAAAGTAAAAATACTCGGAAATATGGTAATGCATCACTACATAGAGAAACTACAGGAACATGAATTAACCGTTCTATTCCACATATTGCTACAAATAACTGCTTAAAAAGTTAGTGTGAATTGCTTTATAAACGTAAGCACGATAATAATTCAACAATAATTCGTAATACACACAATGATATTTTATTAATAATGCAATAAATATCTTTCTTAAGTATATATGTATCACATGTATTATATGGGGTAAGTGGCGTTATGGTTGACTATCGTTACGAATTGTTATACATGTTATGCATTGGTTCATACAAGTATCATGTGTATCATAATAAAACTCATATAACGAATGTGAATTACATTATTTTGATAAATAATGATCTGATGCTCACTGATCAGTTATTAAAGATTACGTGCTGTCATTTATCTCTCGACATTTTTCTATGAAAGTTACCCGTATATACATATACATAATATAATAAATTATTTATAAATAATCCTATCAGTTGAAACTATACGTACAAAAAAGAAGTATCAAAAAACTTGTACTTTGTACATTGTGTTGTATTATTATATATATATATATATATATA
>QVNZ01008487.1:0-24532 GCA_014825645.1 Pseudomyrmex dendroicus
AAAGAGAAGAACAGCCGAAATCGCGCATCTCATTACTGTCGCGTTCTCCGTGTTTCTATCATCGCGATGAAGTTGCAGCGTTTCTAGCGACGAAAGTGGCGAAATGACGCGTGTCGAGTGGTGGTCGTTCGCGGCGGAAAATCGTGAAAATTCGTTAGCTTCGCGTTTACCGTGGTGTGAATACCTCGAGCGGAAGTATCTGTCAAACGGATTTCGTAAAGATCGAGTGTGCGGACTCGTAATTTCGCGTCGCTAATTCGACAGATACTCGATTCGCGTACAGGACAGTGATCGCTCGATTAGTGACGTTATGGCCGTCACAGCATCCGAACGTTCTGGTTCCAGTATTAATTACCTGTTTCTTCTTGCGCGCGCCAATTATGCATTGATCAGGAAGGATGGATGATTCATCGTCAAAAGTTCATCGTCAATAAGTCTGCTCCAATTCAAGGCCCATTCACGAGGAGACGCTGCTGTTATTTCTTGGAAGAAAAGGGGAAAGGATGGTTAGTGTTTATAGGTACGTGTGACAGTTTCTTTTCTTTTTACAAAGTTTCAAATATATACACGAACAATTTATCGAATAAAGCAATGGTGATATATATTGCAGAATATAAATCTTTCGTATTGCACAGAATCGTTTGTACGTAATAAACATTTTCTTTGATAATCAAAGTATTGAAACAAAATTATAGTTTACGGTAATAATTTTCGTATTCTTTTCTCTGTAAGATGCGATCTGATAGACGATCATATCTCATATATTCGATTTGTCTTTTTTGCGGAGCATAAAAAGTTATGCGAGAAAGTCGTTGGCAAACTTCGGTATAATTCATCCTGCTAAAGGTCAGAGGTTTTAATATCCTCTGCTGGACACCCACTTGGCAACGATAATTTGAATTAATAAGTACAAATTGGTGGTGTGTGTGGCGGACTCTTGCCGCTCGCCGATGCAAGTGTACGAACATCCGATCTTGAGCATCGATGATTCTTCCTCTACTGTCACTTTCGAATTATCTTTCGCAGTAAAAAAAAGTAAACGATTTTATAAACTTGCTAAAACAGAAAAACATAGCTAGAAGATAAAATTGCTGTTTGCGGAGATGCTGTATTGTCACGCGATTAACGCAGTCGGTCGAATTACAAAGTCGAAATTCCTCGTAAACTTGACGAGAAAGTTTTCGTGACTCGAGTACTTTCGTAAATTACGGGGATACCGTAACGAGCGCGCCGATATCGTGCGCTGTTGTACATATGTAACAAACTTAGTGGCGAAACCGCGTGACCAAAGTCTCCTCTACGGCCGATTCAGGTATAGAGGGATATATATTCGTCACTCTCCACACTGTCGGGGTGCGAGCAAATGGCGCTCATTTGTAGTGATAGGGATCGGTTGGTATTTCGCAAAAAGCGCCGGGCTTAACGACTGAGATGCGCCTATGCGATATCCGGTCACAGATACGTGAGTGATATCGAGCGTGGCTCGATGCGTCTACCGGAATTAAAAATGTATTACGCAAGGTGTCGTGGCCCGTTTAACTGGCAAGAGTTTGCATCATGAACATTGGCATGATATTTTAAATTAAAATTAAGTAAATATATTTTTTTATACTTGCTGTTTTGCAAGTATAAACATATTTCTATATTTATATACATAGTATACAGGTACAAAAAGTAGGTAGTTTTCTATGTATGTGTGTATAGCATGTGTTTCTCTCCACTTATTTTTCAAGAAAAAAGACAAACTCATCTTCACTTAACTTGGAAACTTCTCGTCCTGCAAAACTGAAAAATTTTTCGATAACCAATTTAATATTCTTCTTAAAATCAGTAGGTATATAAACAATTTTAAGGGTTAATTTCAAAAACATATAACTTTTATACTACCATTTTTGTCAATAATAAAAGTAAAATTAGTCTTTAGTTGACGCTAAACGGCCGACCGAGAGCTGGCTTGCGTCTAATTAGCGCATATACGTTCTAGCGTAAAAGATTGCTATTATTCTTAACATTTCACGTTGATATAAAGAGAGACCGAGTTTCCCTGTACGATCCGCGTCATATATAGTATAACATTCGCTTTCACATCGATTCCTAGAAGGCGGCTCATCTGCATGAGAACAGCGGGGCGGCGCACAAAGCGGGAGCCTATAATTAGCGAGCTGACGCTAGTGGTTTTATAAAACGCACTTTCTGGTAATTACCTGTTCGACTGATATCGCGCCCCGCGTAACATTGCACCTCCCTTGTGGTACGTATCGCCCGATTTATCGCCGGCGGACGTGTCTTATGTTAGATTGATGCGCCGCGCGTTGTTGTTCGCGCGATGCATAATGCAAGGATGCCCGTCCCGCTTGTCGTTCCGCACGACGTAAGTGCATTGTCTCTACGTTCGACTATATCCTACATTTTAACACGAAACTCGGAAAACCGCCGTCGTCGGTTATAATAGCGCGCGTCTCGGCGCGTTGCTTAAACGAGATACGAGCCGACGGACAATTATTTTTTTTTTTCTTACCGCAGTGCGTACGTTTCGCGTTCTTTGTTAAACAGCGAGCAAGAACGTTTCCGCGATGTCACCTAACGGCACTTTCTCCCTTCCCATAAATAATCATGCACGATAATCAAGTAATTAGCAGGCGGCTTATTTCACATCACAAACGTAAGCAACTGTGTGTATACACAACTCCGCGTACATATATTTCTTTTTATTCTCATAAATAATTTATACTCAATTTCTTTATAAAAATTGATCTTGTTTTTCTTTATTGTTGTATATCATTTTATTCAAAGATGATGCTAAAAAAAAACAAATAAACTAAAAACAGTTTTAGCGAATATGCAGGAAGAAAAATACATTTCAACATATTTAAGTAGTTACTCATACAAATATTTTATTCAAATCAAACATCTCTATTTCATAAATGACGAGCAAGATATTTCCGATATTCGATGTGAATGATTCGCGTCGCGAGCGTTATGCAATCGTAGATAATTCTGGGATATGCACCGGCTCCGGTATATCGCGTCTTGTTCGTTTGGGAGCGTTACCGCGTTTTTCTCGGTTGGCACTTCAGTCGACGACGACGATGACGACGACTAAAGCCGTCGTCGCCGTGACGACGGTGGAACGGCGAGGAAAAAGAGGGAAGATGCCGTGGGACGGATACATAAGAGAGGCGAAAAAAAAAAAAAGAAACCACGACGCGCGAGCGCGCGACGGAAGGCGTTGAGAAATGTCAGCCGGCAAATTGGAAGAGGGGGTGGCAGTCGGAAGAGGGGGGGAGGGAAGAACGGGCGACTCTCTACGGCAGCCCCGACGTCAAATAAACATGCCAGGACGAGCAATTTCGAATATTAGAAGATCCCGCAGGATAGGTGCATCCTGCGTCACGGCGCGTGAGCTACGGTGATGACGTTCGACCGCAGGACGCATCGGAGACTCGCTTGCGCGGTCCGTTGCAATTGCAAGTGCTGACCGCAAAGTAAATGGCCAGCGGAAATTAAAGATCCTTCTCTCGCGTCGTCGCTAGAAAGACGAGAGTTTAAACGTCGCTCGATGCGAGTGTTAAACTCCGAAGGACAAAATGTATCCCATGGTTCTTTTGTAGAGTTTCTTACACAAATTATCTTTATAATATCGAATCGAGCGGTTATACAGCTTATCGTTTTATTACAATGAAAACAGATGATTTAAAACTCGTGGATACTCGTAGATACTCGTGGATGATTTAAAACTAGTGAGCAGTACATTTAGACAACATGAAAAAATATAATTTAATACAACTTTTATTAGTAGAGATGTGAGATACCCTGTCGTATTAATAAAAAAAAGAATAATATTTATTAACATAATTGGTAAATATTTAAAATAGGTTAACAATAATATGAAAATGAGAATAATTTTGCTGAGGTTTGTGGTCACTCTGCAGCTACAGTAATAACGGAAACGCAATAAGAGATTGTCATTTATGCTTATTGCTATAACGCACTATGATAAATTACGTAAAATATAATTTACATCTTCTACTTGAAGAGAAACTATTAAATATGAGTTGTATATTTAACAACATGTGATGGCGTACCAGAAATAGTGTCGTGATTAAAACACAATGAGGGGGATCCGTCAGCATCCGTCTATCTTTTGATTGGGAGGGGGAGGTTTCAATTGAGGGAAGAATTAATCATCGTCTCTCCCGCATTTTAATTCGCCGAACGAACAATTAGAAATGCACGTTGCTGTTCTCCCTTGTAATGTTCAATCGTTTATCGCATTAAATCGAGTACGATGCTAATATATCATTATATATATTTCAATTTATATTATATAGTATATATGAATTAAAACTAATTATATTTTGGTATAAAATATAACTTAACAACTTTGATATCGATTTCTGTATACTCTCTTAGTAAAATCAGATATTATACGTTAATCAGAAATTGAGATCACGTATTGCACGTCGATTTTCGAAACAAAGCTGAAGAATCGGATAATTTTCTCGAGAGAAAAGGCGAAGAGATCTTGAGTTGCGCGCGCGTGGCAAATTTAAATAATCTTTCACAGATAGAAAGAGAAAGAGAGAAAAGAACAGAAATGAGACTTGTGTCGGGGTGGCGCACCCTGTAATCTCGGCCACGTGCAACTACGGGGTGGAAAGGCGTCGATGAGGCAGGGCCGAAGCCGCAGTCGATAGCGGCACCCGAAGATACGACGCGATATAATATAAATATCTGATAGAGAAATAATGTTCCTCTCTCTCTCGCGAGAACACCCAACAACGATAGCAGAATGGCGGCCGCGCGGCGTGAAAATTTTATTGGCTCAAGCCGCTCGCGGATCTCCGATCGGCAAATTGTTCGCTCGGCCGCGTCACGCTCGACGGGGATCGAGCGATGCTCGGCCAGAGCGCGATTCGCGCCGGATCTAATTTGCATGAGATCGAACGCGCCTGCCTGACTTAAGTATAAGTTTCTGCATCGGAGTGCTGGCTGGCAAAAAGGCTCGCCTGACGAGCGCGTTGCGCGCTCGTTAGATCGCGCGTCGATATAGCGCGATTGCCGCGTCAAATTATTCGTTTCGTCGACAGTGTATTGATATGGCGAGATTTATGAAAGACAGACATTTAAGAAGGAGTTTACTTCTTTATTATTTAGTGTTTATTTAAAAAGTAATAATAAATATATTTTTTTACTTTTTTTGTAGCACAATATTTTACATAAAAAAAGATGAAAAAATTGTGTTATTAATCAACAGTATAAACAATTACGTAATATCTTTGAATGACTTTGAATAGTTTATTTTACTTATTGATTTTATTAATCTCTGTTCAAAGGATATTAATTATTAACTAAACAATTTGGAAGCTCTACAAATATTTTAACATATAAAATATATTAATTGTAAAGTATATTTTTATACTTTACTTTTATACTGAGATGTTTAAATAAGAAGAAACACTGTGTTTCTTCTTGACATCCGTGCTTCCGTATGACAAAAAGCATCATCATAATTGTATATACAGCTTTCTCAGACTTTAAAGATAATAACATCTCGCCCGTTAATATTGATTATCCTTTGTAATTAATGTGTCAATCTCCCTCCATCCCGGCAAAGAAAGCTAATTGCGGAACGCCTCGTATCTCCTTCAAATTACCGTCGCCCGACGCCGTCGAGATATCAGCCGACGAGCTTATACGCACGAGGAATCATCTCCGATACTATCGCATGATAAAAGTTGAAAAAACGATCGAGAAACTACGCGGCTCCAACTGCCAGATCCATTTCGCGCCAGTTCGATCTCGCTCGAAGGCAACAGTGCTGTAGAACGTAGGCGCTTCGAGGGAGTCGTCGTCTTCCTCCTCAAAGAGAAAGAAAGAGAGAGAAAGAAAGATCGAACGTTGCCTGCCACAAATAGCCGGTCGAGCGGTGGAATAAGATGGAGGGAGGATGGGAATCAAGGGGAGGAGAGTAACATGCCGAGGACGTCTCAACGATGACTGGTGCATCGTGGTCGAGATGTGAAGCGGAGACGCGTGATTCTCAGAAAAAGGTCCAGGCCACTCGCTCCGTCTGATAGAGTCATCACGTGTCGGCGCTAGGATAGTACTTTTATTGTAACATATCGAGTATGGGGCACACACCGGCCGCGCTCGCGCGCGTGTATATAAGAACGGCCGGGGTCCGGTCGCGGGCAACGGATGAGAGAGAAACGACGCGTTCCTTTTCGAGCAAGGGAAACCGATTGCGGGGTTAGTTGTCTCGTATACGCAGCGGGGGTGCTTCGACGCGGTCGATGTATATGATCGATCTGACACACGGGGCACTGTACTCATCGTCGCACGTACCTGGTCTCATCTCGCCGGGATCTCTTGTGGTACAGCCGGCCTTGTACAAACGAGAACTCGACAGTCCTCGTAACAGCTGAACACAACACGCGAGCTTGTGTCTCGCGTTGTCGAGAATTTGTTCGAGAGTTATTCTCGTTTCGTTTGTTAGCGAGCGCGGGATCGATCGAAAATTACACGTAACAGTTACAATTGATTTCGGGCGCGAGACACAAGTCCATGCTTGTTTGTCGACAGAGAGTACACGCGAAAACAAAAACAGCACGAGCAGCTGCGAAGCAATTTGTAGGACCAAGTATATCTCGCAGCCTCTGCGAAGATTTAATCGCGGGCGGCGCTACTGATCAAAACGACAGTTTCCTGGTTCCGCGCGCGCACACATACACACACACGCACACACGGTTCTAGCAACACCACTATACGGGATTTCATCGCGGTGACGTAAATACCGATCGCGACGTATATCGTTCGTTGTATCGCTTCCCGGTTAAATCCCGTTCTCGGAAAGATCCGATCTGTATTTAATGACGCGAGCCGTGCTACCGGCAAGTTTTCTACGCTTCGTGCGTTGATTAGGATCTTTTGCTACATAACTATGCGTAGAAAAGAGCGCATGAGCCGATATTATTTTAAATTACGATCAACAAAAAAAACTTCACCTGATAGACGTGAGGCGCAACTTAATCTAGCATTAAACATATTGAGGCTAAATTTTACCGCTCGATCTCGATGCTTTCGGATTGCGAGAATTACCTCTTGTTTCGCGTAAAATTGAGAAACGAATATATTTACGTTTCTCTAAGGCACCCTCTTCCACTATTAAATGTTATGAAACTTTATCCAAAAACACTTGAACTGAAAAGTAAAAAAATATAAGTTAAATAGATACGAATAAAAACGGAGATTAAATCTGGTCAACACTCGACGCGGATCAAATGATATTTATAAAAAAAAAATAGAGAATTAGCTCGGAAAATCATTCGGATGAAGAGAGATAAGCTACAGAGTTTCCGTCAACTTTGAGACGACAGCGATGACGACAGCGGCTGTCTCGTCGACGCGCGGGCAGATGCATTATCGTAAGTATGAGATTGCGTGTTTCAATTATCCGAGAGGTGGTTCGCCCTGAGGTGTATATCGGGGATTGTCTTCGTCCTGGTATTTTCTCTTTCTCTGTTTCTCTCTGTCTCTCTCTCTCTCTCTCTCTTTCATTCTCCGCTCCTCTCCTCGGCGGTTCGCGCGCGAGGAATCGCTTCATCATAATCGGTCATCCGGCGTTTTTCTACGGACCGGACCCCCTACCGGCATGACGCCCGGATATCTTAGCATCGAAATGCCGCGCTGACAGGCAAAGAATTTGATATCGTGATTAGCTCGTTACGGCATTGTGCGTTAACGCGCTGCAACGACTCCGCTCGATCTTTCATTTTCTCCGTCTCCCGTGGGAGAGAGAGAAAGTGAGAAAGAGAGAGAGAGAGAGAGAGAGAAAGGGAACAACGAAATGACAATGCCGAGTTCTCGATATCGAAGATCCGACACAATTGAATTCATTCATGACGTGTAAATGAGTGTGCCGCATACGCGTTACACCTAGCGTAACTAACTCTCTCTAATTAGCGTATAATTTGTGGACGTGAGTTTGTGTGCCGGTTTGTTTTTATCGGAATTATCATCGCGGGGTGATGCAAGAATAATTGCCGTGCATTCTTAGGAAGCGCATAACTGGTGGTTTGTAGAAAATAGAAACGCGTGATTGTTTCCTCTCAAGAAAACACCGAGCGTTACTGAAACCATTTATTACATTCTCTTTCTCTTTAGAAGTAGCGAATCAATCATTGTTTATTTTAATTACGTGTTTCACACGCAGCAGCAGATTACTTCTGTCAAATTAATGTTATTAAATTTTCTGCCAGTATATTTCTAAGATCTTTATTTTTCATCGCTCGGAAAATCGCGAATTCTTCATCACCACTTTCGCCCTTTTCGTCGTCGCGTAGTAACCTACTAACGACGTACACGTCTCCCGAGTTTGTTTCGCATACACTCGCGTTCAACTCGCGAACTCTCTTGGCAGAAGCTATCGGCTGGATCGTGTGCCAGAGCAACGGAAGAGCTGGTAGGTATATAGCGGAGTCGCAGTGCCGCCGTGCCGGAGGTGTCACGATAATTCAAATCCCTTCTATTCTTCTATTTGCACTTCGAATCCTACCCTTCGACCGGGGTGCACCCATGGGCGTTGCTCAACCGTGGCCTCATTACCAAAGCAAATATTTTATAGACGACCCCCACGACGACAACGACGACGACGACGAGATTCGTAGGAAAGAAGCTAGAGCTAGGAGACGAGATGTCGTCGCATAGGAGCCGAGATGTGAAAAGAGGGCCCGTATAAAGCTGCGCTTGCAAGAGCTCGCGTACTTTCTCTCTCTCTCTCTCTCTCTCTCTCTCTCTCTCTCTCTCTCTCTCTCTTTCCCTCTTCTTCCTCTCTTCCTGTCCTCCAATCTCTGCTCCGACCACTGTTGGCGACGGGGAAATAAAAGGAATCCTTTTTCATCGGCTCCCGCGTGATTCATCTTTCAACTCACTTGTTTTATATCTGACGTTCGATGCCTTCCCCCTCGTAGCAACGTCGTCGATATTCCAGAGTGAAGCGATCGGTGTTAAAAATTAGATAGGTCGTGCTCTTTTTCCTTTTGTTTCTCTTTTGTAACTCGCGAATCGATGTCGAAAGAGAGGGAGAGAAGGAATCCGGGAGAACAGTTTTCCTTCTAAGAATTGTGAATTGTTAACTCGTCTCAAGATTTATAAGTGCACTATTAATTTAGAAAAATCGCGATATCATTTTGTGCTGTTTAAAAACAAGCTGTTTTTTTTACACGAGATTCTTTATTCAACAATCGAGAGCTAACATTTGCGTTTATCGCTTTATCATTCGACGCAACGTATAATCACGAGCATTGATCTTTCGGCCAACGGTTGCAGCGCGAGCGCCGCTGTGTATCCTTTGGTATTCGATTGAATCGTCAATTTGTCTAGCATTATATCCGGATCTCACCGGGGAATGGGATGGAACGGGGGAATATAGAAGGATGGACGCGGGAGAAATCAAAGGGGAAGGGAAGGACAAGCGAAAGGAAGGAAGGTAAAGACGGGCCGTGAGTCTCCAAAGGATTTCGTGTATTTAGGATAACAAGCTGCTCCACCTCCGAATTGGTATGCAGAGACTCGCGAGTAACTCCTTTATATTGACATATCGTCGAACGTGATCCAAATACATGCGACATTATACCGAATTGCGAACAAAGCTGCTGGTCGCGGCTGCCTCCTCGTCAAATCGCTCGTGAATAGAAAACAAATCGTCCGTAAGGCAAATTCCGCGCATTCGGCTAGAAGCGTATATGCGAATCGATTATGTACGAGTCGATTTTGTCTCGGTCGAAGAGAGCCGCACTGGCCGAGCTCGAATTCCGCAGATATCGGTGCTTTCCATTTCTGATGTGAAAATAGATATCATATTGTATCACATATATGTATATGTATGTATATGTAAAAAGTATATTAACGCAATGTTAACGAAAATAGTAAAAAGGAAATTAATCATGTAACGTTTTTCTTTCTCTGTCATATCTTTTAAATTATTATGTTTCCAAATATATATCACACGTATTATATTTTCGCGATATCTTGCCGTATTTTAGAATATTTTTGAATTATAGAAAATTATTGCAGCTCTTTTTGAAGCACGGTAATGCGCGCGATATGTACTCGGTGATGCGCGAAAACAATGACAGGAAACGTGGATTTTTCTACGCGACCGTACCGGCCAAATAACAAAGTAACCGAAGATGGATATCCGTTTCAAATATTCACGCCCTTTTCGCGCCGCCGCGTGAAATTGATGCGTTTAGAAACCCCTTTACTGGTAGGCGGACAGTTACGGCGGCATAAATATTGCCGAGAGCCCTGCTGACCACATGGCACAGATACGGCCCTGAATAATATGCGTGTCCGCGTATATGGCCCGCGGGTACCGGAAAGCTTCGTTGAAAGTGACGATTCCCAAGTTTTCTTCTTGATAACCTCGCTTTATTTTTTTCCGAGATTTCGATCTTTTATTTTGCAAATTATTCCACTAAAAAGACAAAGAATAAATAAAAACTAAAGAAACCATTTTAAAAGTTGATTTTATGAGTTGCATATCAACTCATGGCGACTGTCAAGCTCGATTAAAAAATATTTTAACAAAAATATACTTTTTTTTGTCCGATCGTTATCTCGATTGAATATAAGACATTTTAACGGAAGGTACAACGCAGATGATGGATATATACTAATATCTGTCATATGCAGAATGTTGAGTGCGTGAAATATTTTTAGCGTCGCATCGCGATAAAGCAATTTGCCAGTCGGCGTCGTCCTGAGAGAATCCGGATTGCATTCCGATGCATCACGGCTTGCAGCGCACCGCTATGTAGTCGCTTTACGCCGCGCATCTCGGTGAGCGAGCGAGCAAGCAAGCAAGCAAGCAAGCAAGCAACCCGCGCGCGTTGCACGGTGACGGTATTTGTTCAGGCATTCCGGTAGGAAATTCTAGGCGACTAAGAGATTATTCGCGGCACCCGTTGCGTGAATATATAATAGCGCGACGTGTTTATGTATCCAGCTATGACAGGCACTTCCGTTTCCGTCGAGCGCTCTTGACTTCGTTCCGTTTCTGAGCGCGTAAATGTGTTTACGTACACACACGTGCACCGATACACATCGTCGTCGTCGTCGTCGTCGTAGTTGCCGTCATTGTCCCGTGCATCATGCGTAACATGCAATGTTCGCGGCGCCGATTGCCCGTCATCGATAGATTTCTCCGATACATTTTCGAGACATCGAGCTTTTATCGATTCGCGAGTTCCGCACAATCTATACGCGCGCAAGGTATACGGTCGGAGGAAACTTTGCCGCGCGACTCCGGCTGCAAACTTCTCGAGAGCAAAGTTTAACCGGAAAACTAAGTAGCTTTATGCACAGTCCGTTGAGGCACCTATCCTTTGGAAAGTTAACGCTGAGAGAAATACAACGCTTTGCATTTTTAACCGTCTATAAATATTTCAACGCGGAGATAGACGCGCACTGTGTATTTTACGCGCGCGCGCGATAGTAAATCCCGCACAATTTATCTGTTATTATTTAATAGATACGCACTCTTCTCTAACGCGTTAAACTTTAATTAGCGGAGAGACGGAGTACGACTTAAGTATCAGACTCGATTGAAATCTTTCGGATTCGCGTACGTGTCTCGCCAATTATCTTTTACGGTGATTAAATATTTTATACGCGCTATGATGATTTATTAATATGTAGAAAACGTGTGAAATACTAAGACCAAAATTACTTTTTGACGTTGTTGTCCATAATTAGCAGGGTATTATCGCGCCGCGACCTTGAGGTGTTAAATTCGCCATTAACGCGCCACGTCACGTCGTCGCCGCGCGCGTTACTAATTCGACTTTAATTCCTACGATTATTTTCAACGCGCCGACACTATATGCTCACTGCCATTACGAGCGTCCATTTATTTCAACTTTTCCTACCGCGCGTTTCCTGGCTATCGTTCTTCTTCTCGTACACTCGAGCGATTTATCGGCTTCTTTCCTTTTCCGACCATTAGCTTAATTAATTCGGGTTTTAGGGTTTCCGCCACTACCGGGCGAGCCAAGTCAAAAGTGTCAAACCGTACGGACGGCGCTTTGAAAAATGGTGCGCCCAGGGTGTTAATTGTCTCGAACACGAATATCCTTAGGGGGCGCGCGCCACCGGTTTGTACAACACTGATCGCCATCTGTTCCGTCAAATGACTCTGCACGTTGCAACAATGTTTGCTCTCTCGGTTTACATGTAAAAACGTATACAAGAGCTCAAACGAGAGAAGTTCGCCGAGTTCATATCGGCGTCGGTACGTGTAATTGTGTTTTCCCTGTTTACGTAACCGAGAGACTAGATCACTTTATGCTGCGGTTAATTATGTACACAGTAGAAATTCATCCTCATAGATAGAAATTCTTTATGATATAAATTTGAAACTTTATTTATTTACAAAATACAATTTTATTTCAATTTTTCTCTTTTTTTCCACATGGCTGGACGAGTTGTGGTACTCTCGAATTTATTATGTTGTGCGATATTTTTTTGTTTTTTTTTTTTTATCGAGAAATAACAAACGATTCTATATCGCGATACGATTATACGCTGTTGCTAAGCTTCCTTTTGCAACAATATATACGAGGACACAACTTGCGTACCGCGTCTGTAATATCTCAGAGCAGCCGGCAGCAATGGCCGCAACACAGAAAGAGATAAGCGTTAGAATTCATCTACATTGTAATGATTTATATAAAGCGTGTACACACCGCACACACGTGTACGTCCGCCTTTTGATTAACGCTTGTAATGCGACGGTACATACACCGAGTGCGGGTTTATCTCTTGATGTACATATATGTACATGTACATATGTTTAACAGTAATACTTTATAAATAATTTAGATATTCATATTATTATAGATTTCTCTATTCCGTTTGAAGCAAGCAAACTCAATATAGTGCAATCAATACGTTCCTCGCAACCAGCTGAACAACGATACTCTTTGTTGATTGTTACGCGTCTCCCTCGGGCAACTTTTGCGTTTTGTATTGTTTCTTATAACTTACACAAGTGCTTCGAGTGACACGATAACAGCAAGTTGATTGCATCAAACAGATCTTTCTAAACAGCAAAGCGATTCTTCTACATATAATAATGCATATGTGACTTTCTATCTACGATCTCTATTTTTCTCGAACAAGAATACAGCATGTAGATATGCACGCACACGGCATTCTGCAAAGTCAATTTCGCTGTGTGTAAGAGCTTATTTTCTCCGTCATAAATATCTCATTGCGTAGTTTTTTATCAACTTACTCTCGTGCAATCTAACTGTCGAATCTGCGCGCAGACATTTTACTACTGCGCGCATAAATGTTCTATATCTACATTTTCTCTTCTCTAAATTTTATTGTTTTTTACTTGCTGCTTCTAAGTTTTTGGGATTTATTTCTTTTTAATTTGCAGTGATTGATACGTTGACAAAAATTTATTGACATTTATATTTTTGATAACCTTCTTAAAATTCTGCTAAGTGGAACTTAAAAGCAATATAAACGACGATAATAATTCGCAGCGAACGGCCCCAATGACTCAAAGAGACACGAGAGAGAAATAACAAATTCTCTCTCTCTCTCTCTCTCTCTCTCTCTCTCTCTCTGTCTGTCTTTCTCTTCCCCTTTCTCGGTCTATGGTATATCATTGGCCCGGGCTGGGCGGAGTATTGCGCGAGGCAGGCGCCGGCAGCGATAGATACCGCTAATTATCGATCGTAAATAACGTCGCGAGCCGCACGGCAGCCCGATCCTATCGGTTCCTCGGTACCGGCGTATATCGCCGACGGTTTTAACCCGCAGTTCCGCGGCGCGGTGGCGGCGGCGGCCGCGCGATGATATAGGTGCGCATCGCCTCTGAAACTTGGCCGCCGAAAGGGAACAGGTCTCCTGGCCTCGTCGTCGTTCCTACCGACGATGCGCATGCGGTCGCTCTCAGGGTGGCTTGGGTATATTACACGCGACGTGGCCGCGCACGGTTATTACAACGAGTGTGCGATTGTAATTGCAGCCGTGTCCCGGCCTTTCTCTCTTTCTCTCTTGCATACCGACGCGCCGCAACGTGTGATTTGCGTTGCGCTGCGGGAAACGCGCGCACGAGTCGCCGACCGGCTACCTGGCGCGAGTCAAGTCTGCGAATGTACGGCCACGCTTGGCTTCCGCGCTCGATTCCCGGCTTTGATAATGGCGACCGCTTTCACGCGATAAAGAAAAGCGCCGATATGTACTGAAAAAAAAAAAAAGATTTATTGTCTCCATGAAGACCCTTAATAGTTTCGATCGAGTTCACTTGCCTCGCGAGACAGAGAAAATCGATTAATAAAACAACTATTCGTATACGTATTATGTCGCAAATTATGAAACTTTTCCTCCGGAAATTTGCATTTACTGTCGGACGATGCATGACGTTGAATCGGAACACTTAATTGGACACTTCAGTCTTGTTAGCGCAACATCTACATCGAGAGGATTAAAATCTGCACGGAAATTAATTGCGCGGAAGTAACTCGTGGCCGGGCACAAGCGACCGATGTTATCGGCGCTCGTTTAATTAAAATCCGACTTAATCGCGTATACGTGACATTCTTCGCGACATAATCGCTCCCGTGAATCGGCCGAGAGCGGGATTCGCCCGTTCGACAATGCTAGAAACACGAAGCGAGGGACCAGCTTTCGTCTCGTTGCGATCGAATGCTCGGCCGAGTCACGCTGCGCGCGGTTCTCTCTTTCGATTCTCTCGCTATCGTTGAGTGAGTGGCTCGATTTGCAATCGGCATGCCATATCTAGCGGTGCGCGAATATGCGCGGCCGCAGGGCACGTCATATCGATTCTTGTTTTGATAGCGTTCTGCAGTAGTTTCTTTGAACGAACGACGCACATGGCGCGAACGTCAAGAGAGAAAGAGAATGATTTTATATGTATATATTCGGAACAAACGCAACATAAGACACGGTATTGTCGATGTGCACAATGAGCTCGTTCTCTCCGAGCACGGAGAACGATTGCTGGACGACCATATGATGATGGTCGGCGCTACGCGACCACCAATCAACGATTTCGATACGCACAGGCAAAAGAACATCGATCACGAAACAATTTTATTATTATTCTTAATGTTTTAATTATTTATTGTCTCGAATACTGTATAATTATTATTCTCGCAAATGTGACGAGAGGATCTTGATGTTGCCTATTTATAAACGAGAACGCGTTTTTAGTTGACGTGATTCTTAACACGCGCCTTCTGATTATCGATCGATCGACTAACTTAATGAGACTAGCTTTGTTTTTTTGCGATCTTTTCTCTGGAAATGCAAAATACATAACACGCTGCTTTAATCACATAACGATAATATCGATTATGACGTTTTTTACGTTTTTTTTTGCGCTTATAATCTCGATTACTTTTGATTCTTCACTAATGTCTAGAACGCAACGCTAAATATAATCAAAAAGAAAAGCAATAATAAGCGTAATATTGGCAATATATATCTATCTAATGTTTTTGCACATAATTAGCTTTTAATGATCGAAAAGAAAGATTCGTGTTCTACTACTTCGTCGTAGCTACGAACAATCACTGAAATCATCAGTTACTTCGCTATTACAAACGAGCCATTAAGTTTCTGTTTGCTTTTTCTGCATAATCCGATCGAACGATTTTCTTTGAGCCAAGATCATTTTCTCCCCACCGTCATCGCGCCAATTTCTGCCAGCGCTGCAGTTGACACTTTCACGGTAACGATATTTTCTTACGTTGCCGTACCATGATGTCGTTCCTTTGGTCGTTTCTTCTCTACAACGACGGAGTTTCTTGCAAAAGATAAAGAGAGAGAGAAGAGAGAGAGAGAGAGAGAGAGAAAGAAAGAGAGAGAGAATGCACGCGCCCTATCATGCGGAGTGATATCGCGTTACTGCGCCGGCCTTTGATCTCGCGACACTTACAATTTTCCCGACCGGCGATACACCCTTATTTCGCGTCGCGCCACGCGAGTTTCTAATGAGAGGCTATGGTCGCGCTGCCTGCCACCCTCCGTTCCCCTTCCCTCCCCGTGTTCCTGACCATTCCCGCGCCCGGGTGTATCGTAATCACAAGGCATGATGGCTTGTTCCTGCTGCTGCTGCTGCTACCGTGACCCGCCATCCATCGTCGCCATCGACTACTTCGTCATACTCCCATCCCTTTTGCTACTGTCCTTTTTTGTGGAACCCCCTGATCCTCTCGCTATTACCGTACCGTGTGAAACGTTGATACGACGGGCGTTGCGCGCGCGTTAACAGTGTCAAACGAGAGCGCAATAACGTTTCCTCGGCCCGAAAGGCCTGTAACTAGAGTCATCGGTTTCGCGAGGAGTCCCGTGCAGCAATGCTACTGATAGGAAGCCACCGAGGGATTTTGTTTCTAACGATCGTCTTGGTCGCCGTAACACGTTTATTATGCAAGTAACGTAGTTTAAAATGAGAGGATCGCTGTCACACTGGAAAGAACACGCTTGAATCCCATCGTTTTCTGAGTTCTGTTTCAATTCATTTGTTTTACATTTTTGAAAAAATTAACGTCAATTGAGAGATAGAAGTTTAACGCGCTCATACTGTGGCATTTGAAAGAGATAAAAGTTTGGAATATGTCGCAAGCGCACAACGACACGCGCGAGACTTTCTCCGCAAAAGAAAAATTATAATATCAATATACATAGGTACTAGACTGTTGGATAAAATTACGGGTACAGATGTTTTAACACGGATAGGTCATTTGTAATTTAGTCTTCTTACTTTTAGCAGAAAGATGTTAAAGGTCGTTCGATGTTCTCTACATGTTTGCCAGCCTTCGAGATTATGTGTCTTCGTGATCTCTCTTACTAGTAGGTAGATATATATCTCCGTTCGAAACGTCGGTAAGTTTCTCTCGACGAGAAGAAGAGGCTGCCACCGCGCACACACGTCGGAGCCGTTGCTCGGAGCCTCGGTGCAAATACAATAACCCTTTATTTGTTCCCCTTTCCTCGCGGGGCTGGCCGTGATTCAACAATACTCGACGTGTAGGCGGCAAACATCGCCGCTTCGCCGGTCACTCGCCCCCGGCGATTTTCGCGAAATTCACCAATGAGTCCGACCAAGGATACAGGGATGAAGAGTCGGATGTATAGCGCGAGTTCTCCGCATAAAGGTTCTCTCACATTGTTCCTTCGCTTTGATTATTTACAAACGTTCTGACGTTTTGATTGAGCCACAGCGTGTCTCGAATTAAAATGCATTATCAATTTTACGTTAATAAAAAGAAGGTGGAAGAGACAAGGTAAATGCTTCTTCTCTCTTTTTGAGTTCTTTATCAAAGATTTATTTGTAGAAAATTTGCTACACATTTTATTTTTTATTTTAAAGAGTTAATAGTGACTTTTTGATCAGTATAGTAGTTACGTATTTGTAATAATCGACGATGTGGAAGGAGCTTGATGCCGAAGAAGAATAGCGATGGAAGTGTCGAGGGTAGAATTGAGCACGTAGTAGAGGAAATTCTGCAAAAGTGTGCGAGAAAGAGCAAAAGTGAGAGAAAGAGAGAGAGAGAGAGAGAAACAAAAGAGAGAAAAGCAGACAAGGAAAGAGAAGCGTTGTTGGACACCAGGGCAAACACTTCAGGAGATTGCCGCTCCTGCGTTGCAACGACGTTTCGTGTCGCGCCCGTCTGCGGAAATCCTTACTTTCCCGAAAATCTGTAATCTTTCTGAAGGGCATGGATTAATTCCCTCGACGCGTCACGCGTGCCCTTCGTGTTTTTCGTATGGCATCTGATCGATGCGATTGCCAAGAGCGCTGAAGATTTTATTTACTTCATATGTAAATTGAAATTAAATTTGAAACGCGCCGAAAACACTTTTACGCAGTTAAAATTGTTTTTTGCGAAAAAAATTCCGTTCTCGTGATTTCGCACGCAAAGCTCGTGGAATCAGTTCTTTTCGTTCGCGGGTTTTCTTTGCAAAGTCAAGACGCGATGCAGTTTTGCCTCGTCTCTTGAATATAATACGCGCGCCAAGGGAAGGATCTGTCTCAGCCGCGGCACGCTGGCAGCTACGGTCTCATGCAGGTGGAATGTTAAGAACTCGTTTGGATATATCCTTAACCTCCGTGCTGATTCTGCGCTTCACGGGGCCTCGGGGTGGATCCCTGAAGGAGCAATTAAGCCTGAAGTGTTTCCTGCAAGGTGTGACTCGTAGAAACGCGCGGACGGGAACGAGAACGCCGGCCACCTGACACGACCGGCAGAGAGAGACAACTTCTTGCACGTCAAACGGTAGTAATTCAACATTTTATTCGAGGATGCAATATACATTCATCGGACTGTCTACTTACGTCGGATCGACGCGTAACTTGTAATCTTATACGATATTTTTCGGCTCCGTACGATCGTTCCGTTTCGCCGTACTCGGCGAAGTTCGCGCGCTTTCAAACCTCTTCAACCAGTTCCTTTTATTTCTCTTCAACAACGTTTAGCTATGTTTCTCTCTCTCTCTCTCTCTCTCACTCAAATCACCGCGCGATTTTTGGCTTTGCTCTCGCGGATGCACACGCGGATGATTCTTGCACTCGAAAAAGTTATCGATCATCAACGCGGCGCGAACTTCGCAATAAATCGACAATGATAGGCAGCCGTATAAATGAAAGTAAGAGATGTAAAGAAGATGATAGGAATTTAAGACAGAGATTTGAATCTCAGAAATACGAAGACTTTTTTGACTTTTATATTTTTCAGCATAATAGTCTGTTTGTATTATTTCGTTTTCGCAAAAAATTTCTCTCCAGAACAGAATATTCAATAATCGTGAGAGATTCACGCGCGGTAGTAAATATCTCGGCGCGCGATAGTAGATAATAAAACAAACAGGCCTATTGAAAAAAAGCTGCAACCTGCCATGCCGGGCATTTCGGAGTTTGCTGCCGTCACGTCGTCGGCGGGAGACTTCACCTTCTCTTTCTCTCCTTGTCCTCTTTCCCCTTCGGGATGCCGCTTAATTGCGGGAATAATAATCTCCCGAGGAATTATAATCGCGGAGGTGTCACGTTGGCAAAACCGTTTTCTCTCCCTTTCTCTCTCTCTTTCTCTCCGTGTGTATCGCGGCACGAATGGAGATTCTCGAGTGCGCGAGAAGGCGGAGGTGGAGAACGTAGCACAAAAGAGGGAATTGAATTAAAATCTGGCCCGTCATGCCTCGGATAAATTCGAATTAATTAAGCGGTTTTGGCCTAGGCTTTCGAGTCTTCTCGTCGCTCTTTTCCGTTTCTTATTCTCTCCCCGCCACGGCGGCTTCATCTCACTATCGACCTCGCATCTCTCTCGCGCTCCTTCCATTTCTCCTTTCCTCCTTTCACTTTACTCTGCGATCTGTCTTTCTCCTTTTCAAATTTTTATTTTTCACTCCGAAGGCTCCGTGGCAACTTAAGCGCGGGAGCCATTCCGGTAGCTGATGGGTTAATTGAGAGCCGAACTAGCCCTCAGACACAAAAGGGCTTTCATGGACCAACGAGGCTGCGATGTCGGATAATGCCTTGCGATATCCCTTGTTGCCTTTCGCTGTTTAATATATATCGACATTGAATCTTTCGATTTTTTGATCGGACTGCTGCGCATTATTTATATATAGCAACACGATTAAATTCTCGTTTTGCGTTGATATGTCTTCTCACATTTTTTAAAAACAAAATGTTATAAATTTTAATGTTATATATTGTACAATACAATATTGATAGAGTGAAGTATATTTTCCGTGCTTTTTTGTTGCATAAAAGATAAGTTTGTTTCTATCACATTTTGAGATTTTTTCTTTTTTTCAAAGAGTTAACCACTAAATTCTTTCGGCTAGAAAACTAGTAGCTATTGTGCTACATTATAAGCATCCAGGAACATTTTGTAACGGGTTGCTGAAAGCTGCAATAACAGCATGAATATTTCATCTCGTCATAAAGCACTCGATGCTGAACCCCTTTCAGCCGTCCTCCGATTCAACCTTCTTGGGTCATCGGCGCCCGTTAATTGTCTTCAGAATCGTTTCGAGCTATCGTCCTTGAAGCCGGTCTGTACCACTTGAATCTCGCTGTTTCCGCAGCTTGCCGCAGCATCCGGTAATGAGACGTCCTCGAATCAGGTTGGTGGACCAGTTTTAGTTTCGGCGCGGTGTGTGTGTGTGTTTTCTTTTCTTCTCTTTTTTTTTCTTTCTCCACAACCACCACTTTGCCGGACGACGGTCAGTGGAGTTGATGTGGCGGTTAAGTAACTGGTTCGTTAGAATGTTTATTTGCTTATGGCTCCTTTGTGGGGCTCCGAGACTAGTGTTATGACGACCTGTTACCATCCCCAGCCTCTCTTCGCGCCACATATGTCCTCATGGGCACGGGGAGGACATCTTTCAACAGTATTCACGCGTTCTCCCCCCCTTCCGAAGTTCTACTTATTTTCCCCAAAGAGGAGCCGAAGATGACACGAGAGATAATACGATCGTAATAATACGACACTGGAGAACTGGCGCTTGCAATTGTCGCCTTGAATCATTTGATAAATAACAACGAAGAATTAGACTTGACGCTTTGAACGAGTGTAATCATACAATTGCGTTTAAATAGCATTTAATACGCGCTGATTTATCTCTGGGAATATATCATCAAATAAAAATGATTTTATTATCATTCCATGTTCGTCAATCATTTCTACTAGTCTTTTATCGATTCAGCATTGTTACGATTATTCGATCTCTTGTAATTATCAACACATATGTCACAAGTCGAAGTATATATACTTTCCTCCTAAAGTTTCATCTTACCAATGATTCATCTTGAATTACGCGAGTAACACTTCCACGCGCGTCTTAAATGATTGCCTGATAGAATTTCTCACCTTCGATAAATCGTGTGTGGATTTGCATACGCGTATTTTCTTGCTCATATTCTGTGTGAACTTTGATTTTCAACGAATTAAATTTTTTGAACAAAAACTTTTGGTATTTTTGCAAACACAAGAGAGAGCACACGTTCAACACACAACTATTTTGTTTAAAATTATTTATAACGATAAGTTTACGAAAGTCTCCGAAAATCGCCGCGAGTTCTTATCCGGACAACATCCCGTGTGATATCCGCATTCGATGAATGTGAAGAGGACCTCGATCATTAGTCAGTTCGTGTCTAACGGACGTATCGAGAAACATCGCTCGCATTAGAGACCGAAGGATGAAGACGTTTCGGGTGTAGTGGAAACTCCTTTCATCAATTATATTGTCGACGTGCGGGACAGTAGCCGTTCATTAAAAGCGTATATACGAGGCTGCTCGTTGCACCAAGAAAAATACGCTAACGATACCGCTCGTGAACGTGTTCTGAATGCCGCTCGCGTCCGCGAGCTTTTACCTTGTGTATTCGTAATCCCTCCCTCCCCTTTTCCTCTCCTCCCGACTCCTACGTTTGATTCCCGAGTACGTACGCGGCCGTCTCGGCAATAATGCAAAGTGTGGAGTCACCCTGCGGATGGTAGTCACACACAGGTATCGCTTCTGCTTCTTATTTATATAAATGACCAGCGCATATTTTTCTTTTTTTTAACTCGGAGCACCCGGCGCGGACGACTCACGCGCACGACTGTTTTCACGACGAGTATATACGCATATATACATACATATACGCGTTATGGTCCTGCGTGTTGACTCGATGATAAATTAATTGCAACGCAGAACTAATGTCACGGCTAACGCGCCAAGATTTTGCTTCGCGCCGTCTTTATTTCGCAATCGCGGTTTTCAGAACGCGAAATAAATTATCCACCGCCGCGTTGCTTCGTTTTCTTCGTTAAAAACGATGCGACGAGAAAAGATATCGACGAGCCTGCGTCTCGTTATGTATCTCGGTCGCGAAAAAGAAGATACACTTTGTGACGACTATTGCGGTGGAGTGTTGTGATTTTGGGGGGGAGCGATGATTTTTGTTTTTTTTTTTTTTTTTATAAATCTGTCGCCCGTTTCGAATGTCCGCGCTTGGCACGGCACCGGCAACTGGTTAGTTGCTCGTAAGTTTAAACGACGTGGCGGATGGATCGGTTATGGTGTTCATTGTTGACTCGTCACGGCTTTCAAGGGGTGCCTTCCTGCTTGAAAGGACCATAACTTGTCACGTTGAGCCCTTGGACTACCGTGGCTCGAGGACTGCACCCAACTTTCTCTCTCTCTTTCTCTCTCTCTCTCTCTCTCTCTCTCTCTCTTTCTTCCGCGCGGCTAATTGAAGACGGCGAGTCTTAAATGCTTTATGCGTCAAATTAAAAAAGAAAATGAATTTTATACGGGAGTAATATAGTGTTTTGCAAAGAGAGAAAAAATATTATTTTGCGCGGTCTTCCGCGTCATATAGGAGAAATTTTTTTTGCGAAAAAAAAAATACATCTTTCGCAATTCACAAAAAATGAATTCTAAAGAGATCATGGGGATTTGCATGTAATCACTCGTATGTAGTTTACGATTTTACATTTCAAAGTAGACACATCTCATGTCTTTTATATTCTAACACAATCTATGGATAATATAAATGAGATAAAGAAACACGTTTGATGTGTTTGTACATCGAAGAGTTTCTCTCTCTTTCTCTCTCTTTCTTTTTTTCTTCTTCTTTTCTTGAAGATTCGTTTTTTCATTGCATGTATCCACCCTCGAAATAATAGACTGCTGAACCATCGAGCTTGGTTAACCTCATTTACTTTTCATTCACGAAAGAAACCCCGTGTTTCTTTTGTCGAAAACAATCGTGCCATCCTCGCACATAAATGTATATCGTGGTTTGATGGGGATGTGGCATCGAAAGCGACTCAGTGTTTCTCATTTATCATTCAAAAGAGACATATTCATTCATATATCTTTATGTGTATTTTTTTCAAATTTAGTGTTTCTCTAATATGATTGTTTTGTTTATAAATAGAAAAAGAGAAATAGAGAAAGAAGTGATAAAACTTCATATATTTAATTACAATTGTAAAAAAATTAAAAGTAAAAGAGTAAAAGAGTAAAAGAGTAAAAGAAAAAAAACGAACAGCAGCTATTGTTTGCGACTATCTCTGCTGAGAAATTGACTGTGACGGAGCGTGTAATAAAAATTACTTTCTTCTATCAATGTGCGCTATTAATTCGCGTGTTAGAAAGATTTTTGCTTCAATATATATTCACAGTAATAGCTCATTTCCTCCCGAAAGAACTGTCGACAACTGTTCGGAGGCCCGAACCGCCTTTTTTCTACTTTATATCCGGACTCTGAGCGACTCATGATCGAATCGATTGTAATCAGAGCCCATCGAAAATCATCCAGGATCTGACTGGATGTATGGCGGTAACCGATGAATATTAACCAGCAAACAGCGGTGCGCCGACTGCCGCACGAACGCGGTCGTACTAAGGGGAGAGAGAAGGGGGTGGAGAGACGAGGGTAGAGGTTGTGGAACCGAGGGGGCGAGAGTGGACCGCGTTAGAGTAGCGAGTACCGGGAGTAGGAGGGTACATATTCATGACGTTAACGAGCCTCCGTCGAACGTTTAATTCCGCCAACCGCCTGAGTTGGGTTAGGGGTAACTCGCTCGACAAACACGAGCCCTAACTAACCGTGCATCTCTCGGTTCTGTACTCCTGCTTTCTCTCTCTCTCTCGCAACCTCTCTTCTTCACTATCTCTATGTGCGTTTCTTTGCTTCTGGCCTCTGTCCTCTGTTTGTCTTTCCACACTACGAAAGAACGACTCACGCGACGATCGTGCGCGCTTGCTTGTCAAGCTGATGAATGCAGGTATTCCGGAAGTTTGTGCGAACAGCATCACTAGTCATCGTCTATAATCACGAACTCGGATAATTAAGTGTCTTGAAAGCGTGTCGTGTATACATTCTAAGCTATTTAAATACACTGCGACTTACTTTTCATCAATATATCGCAAAAGCATATTTTTATATAATATAAATTCGTGCAAAAAAAATTGTGCAACATTCGGATTACGATGAGTTATTTGCGCGATTGTACGTTGTTCCTTGTACAGATCGTTACATATCAATCTGTACATACACTAACGTCACGCGCTAAGGATAGCTAGAATCAGGTACACGGCAATCCGTATACATTTAGCTCGAATCATAATACGGCCTGATAAACGCCACTGCGGAACGAGAAGCGAAAGAGTCGAGGGAGTTAATACGTTTTGCATCGATCAGCCATGTTCTGCACTCGATACTGCGGGACACTAACACAACGTCGAAAGGGATGACCCAACGCGCGGATATAACGCGCGAGCTGGCAGGCAGAAAGGGCGCCATCCCGCGTTACATTCCAGCGATCGGATATCTGGAGAGAACCTACCTTCTCCCGAGACGTCTTACTTATAATACTGCGGCCGTGCCTTGGGTTAACGTGTTACTGGAGTGACTTGCGACTTAGTAATTTCATCCCCGGCGTGGTGCCTCTCTTTCCATTCGTTTTTTTTTTTTTTTTTTTTT
>QVNZ01008498.1:0-23815 GCA_014825645.1 Pseudomyrmex dendroicus
AAAAAAAATCTTCAAAGAAGT
The DNA here is from genome assembly GCA_014825645.1 of Pseudomyrmex dendroicus. Taxonomy (NCBI): domain Eukaryota; kingdom Metazoa; phylum Arthropoda; class Insecta; order Hymenoptera; family Formicidae; genus Pseudomyrmex; species Pseudomyrmex dendroicus. The sequence continues at coordinate 22 of QVNZ01008498.1, forward strand.
GAAATATTTTTCTAATAACGAGAGAATTATCTGCTCTCGAAATAAGATTAGTTTTAGACATTTTTGCGGCTTTCAGTATTGCCTCGCGCAATAACCACGAGTGCGTCGTTCACATGACTACTTCGATTTTGATATTTGACAGATTATCAACGGTGAAATAATCACAGCACACCCTGTACATGTTCGAGCCGATAAGGAAACTATATATACACGTAGACGGCCCCGAGTTCGCGCAGCGACGTTCTCTAAGACGCGGATGAGCCTCGAGGAAACTATTATAGACCTCTTGTTCTGTCTCGCTTTGCTCTGCTCTCTCTCTCTCTCTCTCTCTTCGTGTTACCGCCAAGTCTCTCGCTCGTCGCCGTTTCCTCTTCTGGCACTCTCTTGTCAGAAGATAACCCAAAGCGACGTTAGGTATTTAGTCCGAAGAATGGAGGAAATTCCTAAGGACTTCTCGCATATTTTCCCGTATATTTGTTGGCGAGCCGCGAAATACGTACAGCCGCATTTTTTTTTTTTTTAACAGAGCTTTAACACCGCGCTCGCGATTTACGTAGCTCAACATTGTTGATCAGAGCAAACCGGTGATCTTTATCATCTACAGCTGCGACTCGAGAAACTTGCGGATATCGGGACAGACATTAAAATTCAATTAATAATACAAACACGAGAAGAAAGGGTGAGAGAGTTCCGATAAGTAATCGAGACGAGAGCACGGATCTTCTCTCAGTAAGACGCATCGAGGCAAAGTCGTAACTGAGAAAGAGAGAGAGAGAGGTAAGGCCGCGAGAGAGTTGGTAAAGTCCTCGCAAAGCGTAAGATTAAGCAAATCGATAGTCGGCCGGCGTTTAAGGTCCTGGTCAATGGCGCGGAAGAGACGCGGAAGGAAGGCCGAGTAAGCAGGTTATAGCGGCGCGGCGCGGCCTGGTACAGATGGATAGGCAGATAGAGGCTTGGTGTTCGGGTGGTCCGAACTGATACAATTAGATGTGATCTTAACGCCATAACTCAAGGCTAATCTCAGGGTCTAGACCGGGCCCGGGTGAATCTCTGGCCTTCCGGCCGAAGCGCGACTCACTTCATTATTCATCCCGGTGCCGGCCCAGTTATCTCTCGCTATCCTAGCCGGATGTACCGGCCAACCTAGCGACCTATCGACGCAAAATTCGCGCTCCACGAATAGCTCTCGCGAATTCTATGGCGTAAATTCGCCACCAAGATCCAGCCGAGTGGCCAATACCTACCTTCCCGCATTCCCCGCATTCGCATTACCGTTTTCGGTATTACGAAACTGTCGGGGTCTTCTGTAGGCGCGACCGCGCGCGACAGCCTGTAGGAGGTAATAAAATGTAAGATATGCGAGGGTCAACTTCATCGACATAATTAATCACCTCTCTCCTCCGTTTCTAACGCAGATTTGCTTGGAAAGCAAATTTCCATTAGAAAAAAAACAAATTCTTTTTTTTCTTTCACGTATAATCCAGTAGTTCTAATTTTCACTTTTGCTGTGTAATACGCGCATTTTTCTAAACATATTAATCTTTTGAGTGTTTGTTTTTTTTTTTTTTTTTTTTTTTTTTTTTTTAAGAGATTTGTGTGTTGCGTTCGCGTCGACACCTTTTCTCCCTTCAATAAAACGCATCTCCATCCGCCGTAAAAATATGAATTGAAGTAAAATCTCGCCCGTGAGAGTTTTCCCCGCTGACGGTTATTGACTGAGCTTGTTTATGTACTCATAGTTTACGATGCCACTAAAGACGCGGCAAGATGCCCGAAGTCAGGACAGTTAAAAATAAAATGCCGCACCCTTTTAATAGCTCTTCGAATGTCTCATGCCGTTCTCAACGAGACAATCACAGTGTGCCATTCAAGAGATGTCAGAGATGTAATTAAGATTTCTCGTGTCGTCGCCGAATTAAAAGTTGATTGCACTGTCTAACGACAATAGAAAACGCCAAAATGAACTTTGACTTGACAACAACAGATACGAGAAAATGTAAGAAGAGATATTATATTTGTCATGACAAATGATATATGTAACGGTTTTAAACACGAACCTAACTCCTCAAGAAAAAAAGCATCTTTTCTTTTATAAGATAAGACGAAAAGGTGCGATGTTCTTCGGAGATTTAAGGTTCTTAGGTTTCGCCGCAGGCTACCGTCCAATGACTAACCCTTTGAAGATGCAATTACCCACGGAAGAGATCTTCGAAGTCAGACATCCTGGCAAACAACCAGAATCTTAATGAGCGGCTACTCTCTCTCTCCTTTGAACGACGTCACTGTTAAAGCCTCGCTATTAAAGTAATCGGTAAGAGTATCGTATTTGTCGTGAATCATTGAAATATTATTCACGTCAAAAGAAGCAAACAAGTTGATATGAATGTTTGTAATTTAAATATAAAATGCACAGTAGAAAAAATTATACACAGAATTTTCTTTGTGATTTTCTCTATTCTCTCTCTTTCTCTTCCAAATTTTTATTCTCGATCAAATAATATGTCAAATAATATATTCGAGATAACAAATCGAAAGCTTGATTGTCTCAGTCTTTATTCGAGTAATGTTGTTAGACACAGACACACACGCGCGATAGTTGTATAGGGGTAAATCTTAGCTACCTGTGGCTTCGCCTAGTTTCATGCAAGAAACGGTGACAATGACGCGAATTAGCTACGTCGCGTATACATACGTCGTATCGTCTGCATCATCAGCGTTTGATGGCGTGGAAGGCGCGTTGAGGTTGCCGCCGTAGGGGTAGCCGCTTTGTGCCATCAGGGTGATTATATTGCTGTTCGGCGAGAAACATCAAGCCACATGAGTGAGGAGAAGGGTGGCTACGACCGTTACACGCGCCGACGATATATACCCGTCGTCGTGTATTGCAGCCAGTTGTCGTCCCGAGCACAAGCGGAATACGGAGCTTTTGTTAGTTAGAAGCTACGAAGGAGGAAATGGATGAGATAGGCGGAGGAAGATGAGTCCTAATGCTATGCGTAACAAACGATGCATAATATGCACAATCGAGTGTCATTAAGCGTGAAATTGATACAACGAATGTAGCGGCTTTTGATAGTCGCTAAATGAGTTGGTAATTAAGACAAGAGGATTAGTTGGTAAAAAGTAGTTCGGAGCGAGCGATATTGTTTATTTATCGTTTTATCATTGCGATATTATTTACTGTTAATGAATTTATCAAAATTTATCACCTACAAGCAAATTGCGTTTATTTCGATTATATGTTGTTTCGATGTATTAATTAATTTGTTTTACACGCGCGTGATAATGACGTAGTGAAGAATGTTTGCTTTTAAAGCACTATTTTGTGTATTTCAAAATAAAACTGTCGCATTTTGAGATTATATACTCTGGGAAAACGCTTGGTACGTTGCTTGACTTAATCCGAGATCTTAGTGGCAGTTTGACTTTCCCTAAGAAAGAGACTTTCTCACAGATCCCCTCTTTGCTTTCTTCTGCTTACCCTCTCTCTCTCTCTCTCTCTCTCTCTCTCTCTCAACTGCTCTTTCCGCTTTTCGCTTCCTTTATCACGACGCGAGAGAAACGTTTCGCGGTAACGCCGGCGTGACGGCGGCGGGCGCTGCGGGCTGTATTTTTTTTACGATATTATTTATGATATTAATTTCGCCCCGGTAACGCCGGCCCCACCGGGAGTTGTAAAGCGGGCCGAGACGCTCTCCTCTTTTCCTGCGATATCATTGTCTCGAGCAGGCAACGGTGTACGACGACGGAGGACGACGACGACAACGCGAACTATGACGACACGAAGTGGCGAGAGGGTTGGAAAGAAAGGGGTGCTGCGGAGCAACGTGAATAGTGGCCCTCTTCTATGAAGTGCGGGAGGAAGAACAGCTACACCCGGTGTTTTTGGTGAAGCAGGAAGTTCTCTTCCATCTTGTTTCCTTTCTCTCTCTCTCTTTCTCTTTCTCTCTCTCTTTCTCTCTCTGCTTTCTTCTTCTTTTCCTTAAATCGTCTGCAGAGAAAGACAAGGAGAAATCTCAGCGCCCGATCGCCACTACGGGTGTCGTCTACAGTCTCACGACGTCTAGAAAGGAAATTGCCGCAGAAAACCAAGTCGAGTGTTGAGAAAAAATTTCTTTTCCTAGCTCTATAATTCGGAAAGAATTAGAAGATACAATTTGGCTAACAAATTCGATCTAAAAATAATCTGATATTCTTTGCACAATGACGTGAATTATCTCCAAGTTACATTCAATCACGAAAAATGACACTTTTCTGGAGAAATAATTAAATCGATGTACATATAAAACAAAAGAGGTGAACTCACGTGACAAACGTCGTTCGCAAAAACGAGACCGGGCCGCCTGCAGCGCAACCGGCGCAGGCAAATCCAAGTCCTGCGCGGATAAGTAAGATTTAAAACCATTCTCTCTCGTCCACAAATTACTTTCCGGAGGCAAAGGAGGCAGGGAGGGGTAACAGCGATGCCGGGAGAACCGGGACCGAGATGATAGCTCGCGAGATAAAAGCAAGCACCAGGAGCTTCGGTTGCCACCGAAAGCTCAAGGCCGCATTAATCTCGGTAATTACGTCACCTCTGTTTATCCCCCGCGGTGTGCTTCCGCTTGCTCTCTCTCGGTCTCATATTCCCGTCTCTATTTGTCCCGTTCTCTCTCTCTCTCTCTCTCTCTCTCTCTCTCTCGTGAATCTTGCGGTTGAACTACATTCACAAGCACACTCTCTCTCGTCGAGGTCAAAGGCTGCATCGAAGGGACGGACAGCTTTTTATCGTCGTCTCCGACGTAATTGAGCGGTGATTTCGAGGTGTCGATGTAAACGCCGAACGAAATCAATGAAAAACGAATTGTTCGAAATGATAAAATAAAAAGATTTAAATCGACGCTATTTTAAAACTATGATTACTATTTTATAAAACTATGATTTTTGCGAACGTAACATCCTTCTAATGTTCTTTCTTTAATTAATACAAGTCTCGTGTAAGCTTCGCGCACGTGTGTGCAGTCAGATTTTATTCGAGACTAATACGAAGGCGGTGTGGCGGAACGAGCCCTTTGCCGAACGCCCTGTTACCGAAAGCCCGCTTTTCCCAAGAGGAGGAAAACAGGTTAGGAGGAAGACAGCGTTATGGTACACCGCAAAACCAACAAACGATATGCGCCAAGAGACTATACGATGGCGGTCCGATGTATAGCAAGCTGCGCGAATCTGTCTACAACTATACACATGAGTTTCATCTCACGGTAATCAGCGAGATTTTCCTTTTTTCACGAAACGATTTGTACGTAAAAATATACATCTCAAGTAAAGATCTTTTAATTTTATCTCTCGTATAATATTACGCTTTGGCAAGTGAAATATCGCAAACTAGAAGCGCGTATCGTACATTATGCTCACATAGACGCGGCACAAACGCGAGAGGGTGTGTTTCGAAGCGAATCATCCCTAATTCGGCAATAGCATAGCTTAACCACAAAGCCAGCTAATACAGCGATTAGGCATCGTGTACAAACCAACAAGGATTGCTCGGGGCGATGCCTCGTGAAATCGTTGCACGTATCGCTTACAGTAGCAAACGTATCGCTTACAGTCCAAACATTAGACCCATCCGATAGACTCGATCAACAGAAACATACATATCTTAGCTAGCGCAAGAAGAATTTCTTTAGAATTATTATTTTTCAATTCAAAACAGACAGATGATGAATCGTCAGTTTTCGAGTGAAATTTCACGACGGAAAATCGAACTGTTTCGGGTCTTAGAACTGTCTAAAATGCGCTATATCAGTACCGTCCTGCGCCGCAGCAACCTTAAGGGTTTGTCCACCGGGCCAACGGTCAGCCATTGCGGTCAACTACACAGCTTGTCCGACTCGCCTTCGTGCTTCGAGTCCTTTGGTGATTAACGAGAGGTCAAACCTACTACCGGCCAAAGCACGCGCAAATAGTCTCTCTCTCGTGAAATTGGGTTCCAAAGCGAGTCCTGATTGAGGCGTCCACCAATGCGGCCTTGACGAGGTTTCTCCGGCTGTGTGTTTCGTGCGTCGGGACGTACTCCGAGACGAGCGGAGCGGAAACGCGAGAGTGTGAACGAGGATCGTCAGAAGAGAGAGAGAGAGAAATTATTCACGCGACTTTGATATTTTCAACGTGCGTCAACAGCTTCGAAAATTGAATCGGACACTTTGCGCTTTTATACGCGCGGGAAGATCAGAGATGAAATAGTTCTTATTGCGAAACGGAAAGTAAGGAGCGAGGCTTCGTTAACGGGAGAGTCGCGGAAAATGGCGGCGGTTTATTAGTCAATGTAGAATACTTAGTGTCATATCTCATTGGACGAAATGTCAGCGAGAAAAAAGAGGTTCGTGAGAAGCTGCCACTTTATCGGATTAGCCAGTCGTGGTAAAAGCGTCCTGGAAAGGGCGCCCTCCAATTCGTTAATTTACCCAGCCTCGCTCGTTTCCTTCGCGGCGATATTAATCGGGCCGGACGCGTTCTCGGGGATATCTCAATCTCCGAGAATATAATGCCGTCTGAGCACTTCGTCATACACGAGAGACATCTTACCCAATACTGGATAGAAAGCGCGTATTTCTCTGTGTGTGTGTGTGTGTGTATGTATGTTTATATAAAGTAAAAAATTACATAATACTTCAATAAAAATATTTTTAATTTATCCGCTCTTTCTTTGATATTCAGGTATAAGAAGTACGCAAAAAAATATTGAGTGTTTCGTCCAAAATATAAAACGTGTCTCAATCGTTTTATATTCTTATCGTTATTTTATAAAACAAACTCTTACGTCAAATGTTACATTTTTCTGCTGATAGTTGTTCACAGAAAATCCATGTATCTCGCGTCTGTTTTTTGTCCGCAAACATCACGACATCCTAAACTCTATTACATGCAGAAACAATATTTCCCTTTCCCTCCCAAAAAAAAAATTATTTTGCTACACCATCGACACGAATCTTTTTGACGGCACCATCGGCATCGAACTTTTTCGAGGGTTGCGACCGGTGGGGTAGGTGTATTGTTTATTCAGAAACGTATCAGCGTCGGCGACTACGGCGGCGACGACGTCGACCACGACGAACAACCGTGTCGGCGAAAAGGCGGACAAGAGTGAGAGGGCCGCGTGAATAGCGTTTCCGGTAGAACAAGGTCCGTAGGGCTCCGCAGACTCTGGCTTCCGGTCAGGCGTCCACTGTTGCTACCCCATCGAAAACGCGGGTCCGGATCTCCCTGTGTTCGTTCCCTCCCGATTCGCCTCTCTGCATCCTCTGCGCTCCCCCTTTCTGCCCGACGAGAACTTCGTTCATCGGACCCACCGGGCGTTCGTTAATTAAGATATCGATTCTTATTGTCCAGCCGCCGAGTCGAGCGGACGTCCTGGCCGGCGCCTGATTTCACGCGTTAGGGGATTGCTCGTGCGCGCACGTTGTCGGTCAACCGCTGCGAGGCAACCCCTCTATTCGCGCGCTTTTGTCACGTTTTGAGCGTGATAGATTCGCGATTCCGCAACATACGTGCCGGTATCGATTAATTGTTCGACGTCGCGGATTCACCTTCGCTTTCGTTTATCGATGCCATAACAGAAATAAATGCGATTTGCACATAATTAAAATACATTGTAAATATACAATTAAAATTTCTTTTTTTCAAATATATCTACAATTTCGAGCTGTTTTAAAATAACTTTATTTAAAGGCAGGTGACATTGTTTTACTCAAAACCGATGATGAAATAAAATATCGCGCGCGTTTTTTTTTTTTTTTTTTATATATTAAATACAACCACATTCGATCGAGTGGCGTTGTTCATTGCAATACTTCGCGAATGTAATATGCCCGACGAATTTTACGATGATTGTCAACATCTTCCGTTATCAATTCCATTGCCCCTCATTTCTTCCAGTCGTCGACGACGGCAACTCGACGTGCTACGTGCGCACATATGTAGAGTGCCGAAGCTACAGGTGTCAGCAAGAGCAGTATTTTTCAGGCAAAGCCTGGTAAGGGTGTAGGTGATAGAGCAAGAGTGAAAAGGGTAAAGAGCGCGCTGAAGAGCGAGCGAGAGAGAAACGGAGAGAATGAGAGAGCCATCAAGGGAGGAGGAAAAGAGAGAGGAACATTTTACCGCGGCAGGGAAACGGCAGAGTGCCGGCACGCACGTTGAATCTGCTAAACGCTCTCGCTCGTGCGTGAAATGCCTCGATATCACTGTTTTATTTCGGCCCGTTCCGTTCGTTCTCTCCCGCTTCTGTGACTCCGTCCTTTTTACTCCATCTCTCTCCCCCGCCCTCCTTCCCCCAGCAGAGCGGCGATGATTCAATTGTCCACGACTAAATGAAACAAAGCACTCGCAAGTCGAGCTTTTTCACCTCGTCAGTTTTTCATTTGGTATTGGAAAAGCTGTGCGCCAGTCGATTGATTTAATCTTATCGGACATGAAGAACATACACGCTCTCAAATTTCGTCCAATTAAAATAACACATAAAGTCGTCAATTTCATCAAAATATTATATTTTAAAATAATATTTGCACAAATTATTTTGTACGTGAGTGTCAAGTGAGGTAATATACATTTGGAAGACGCAAGTCACATTATGACGTGACCAAAAATCGTTCAAAAATTAGTCACCGGATTCCGGGACAATGCGCGCGAAAAAAAAACGTTCGATAAAGTCGATAAATCGCGCGTAGTGGCCCATTCGGCTACTTTAATTAATAATTATCGACTCGAAGAGAAGCGTCCTGCACAATGGCGATACTTCCTTCTGGCGTAATCCTCCGAAGATTAACGAGCCCGTACCAGAAGGGACCGTTCTCCGTCGCCCCCCAAACCCTCCCGAGTCCTTCGTGTGCTATATCGTCCTCTCTTATAGCCGCAAGACGCCATAGCGCGCCTTGCGGTGGTTGCGGCAAGAACCCTCGCCGTACCCGCATTAACGCAATTATGAATTTGTCGCGTTGGGATCTGACAATACAAGATGTCGCAGCCATTCTCCCGCCGCACGTTTCCCACCCAGCCGGAGCCGCACCCGAGACCCTTAGCCCGGCTTTCCTCGTTTACACTAAAACCGATTTTGCGGACTATGTGAATCGAGACGTGACATAAATGAAATTTGTTAAGCCACGCGGATGGCTCTGTGTACGTACATGCGATAATGTAGAAAACAGTTTGGTTCATTCATCGCTAAACTTGCAAATAAATTATCGCGATTATGGATGATCAATCGCTTACGTTATTCTAAACGCAAGTAGTTGAGTTGTAACATGTTTTTGCAAATATTAAATAAAATAGTAACAGACCGTCGTATATTGATATTTTAAAGAGACACATATATTGATATTTTAAAATATCAACGTTACGTAACATTGACAGTGATTATTCGAACATGCTACAAAAATTTATATCACAAGTTGCAAGTCTGCGAATACTAGCCACGCGGTTACTGGCCACTTATTGCATTCTGTGCTAATGTTCAAAAAAAAAAAAAAAATATTCGCCAACGCTTTGCTTTGTCGTTTCATCTTTGCGAATCAATATCCAATGTATTTCGTGCACCCATCTTGTTAGCCATGCCGTTCGTTTTGCGGCACGGGAAGAGAATGTAGTTTCAGGGGCCCTAAGTTAGTTTCGAACGGTCCCGTAGCAATAGCAGTAGCAGTGAGGCATTCTCTCTCTCTCTCTCCCTCCCTCCCTCTCTCTTTCTCTTTCTCTCCTACTTCCCTCTCTCTCATTCTCTCTAATATCATGCGGTAGCGATGGGTAGGACGGGAGGATCGTTGCGGCTCGCCGCAGGCGACTGCTGCGACCTGCTCTCTTCAGCGACAAATTCCTCCTCCCTGCTTAGCTCTAGTTCACCTCGCTCTTGCGCGTCTTCTCGCTTCATCCGTTACCGACGAGAGAGAAAATGAGAGAGAGAGAGAGAGAGAGAGAGAGAGAAAGAGACTTGCGTTTCCCGACTTCTCCGCTTATCCTCTCGTGAACTTATACAACGCGCAAGAAAATCAATCGACAGAGTCCAGCAAGGAGAGGTGCGAGGATTTCGACGGCCTTTCTCGCAGTCCGGATTCAAGAGCCACGAGAGAGAAAGAGAGAGAGAGAGAGAGAATTGGAAGGGTGATTCTCTAAACATCAAGGAGGCAGAGAGGGGACTCTGCCTAGTCAGCCCTTAATATCGTGAGAGCCGGATCCGCGCAAACAAGACCGTAACCTCCGGTTTAAGCATCGGCCAGCGAGCGTCCGGTTGAACAGTGTCGATCCGACCGCCGCTGGCCCTATTATCGCTAACTAATAAAGGGCCTAGTTGAAACGCCCAGGCTTTTGTTTCCAGTACTCGAGCGTTGCCCGCTTCTCCGAAGGCATAACCCGAACTGGCTTTTCGAGGGTGGTAGATTGAAAATCACTGGTACAGCAGATTTGCGAAGATCGATTGCGACGACGCTTTGACGGGAGAGTCAAGAAAATCATGATTTGTTTTCTTGCGCGCAAAAAGAATATTCACTTTCAATTGAACTCTTTTATAAAATTTTAAACAATTTTAGTTTGAACAATTTTTTAATTTAAATTAAATTACAGGGAATTGTCTGTTTGTATTGCGATTTTAATTGAGAAATCTTTCGCTTCTCCCAGTTAAATTATAGCTTTCCTACATGTAATAGGACTCTCTAGAAAAAAAAATACGTCGATGACAAATCCCACCGGTTCACAGGCGAAAGCGATCGGGATCGCTTATAATCGCGTATGTACGGCCGTATACATGTCTATAACTATTTTTCTGCTAGGGGAAGGAAAAAGTTTGATCGCAATAAGTGCCGCTATCACGAGAAAGAGAGAGAGAGAGAGAAAGAGAGAGATCACTTTCAATGCGATTTCTACTCCGAGCAAAAACTCCGATATCATTATTGTGATATTATGTTCCTAAATTCCACGCACGTCGTTTTTTTTTTCTGTTGCTGAGAAGCAACAGAACACTGTTCTTAGAAAAAGCTATCATACCAGTTTTCCAAGTGATAAAATTATTTATAGCATTCTTAAATGACTGTATATAACAGAAGCATTTTGTAGCGTGGGTTTTTTTCTTCCTCTCGGTCATTTGTTTTTAATGGCGCATAATCGAGTTTGTGAAAATCGTGAGACATAAGTATCGAAACATTTATACAAGTTGAAAGTGCATAGTTTCAAATAAACATTGAGAGACTTTCTTTATCATTTATACTCGGTTTTCCTTAATAATTCCTTAACACATGAAGTTGTACCAATTCTGAACAAAATAATAATCCAATTATTGCAAAAAGAAAGAGAGAGAAAGAGAGGGGGGAAAAGTAAAAAAAATAGTTTGCGTGCTGTAAAAAATAGTAAGATGAAACCTTACCTTGCTGGCGTGCGGTTGGACTGACTGTTCGTGAGAGAGACTGCTGCAAATCGGCCGAGAAGGCAGCCTGCCGTGTTTTGCTCAGATATAACTGCAAAAGGAAACGAATTATGCGAAATTATTCCTCCGACATCAATTCTAATTTATAAACGAAGTATTTCTTTAATTACTTCCACTACAGTAAAAAATAATCTCCGTAATGTGGAGAGACGGATGTGTCGTGACCGAATCAAACCGTGTTACGTGTTACCGTGCGCTATTTTAAATTATATAAAATATAGAGACAACATGGAAGAGAAAGAAAGCGAATATTTCACTTTTAAAGCAGCAAACGTTTGAATCAATTATTTTAGTCACAAGAAAGATCTTGTAGTTGCATCTTATCGTAAAAGAATATCACGATTGAGACAATTGTTTGAGGTAAACACACACATATATGTATAAATTTAAAGAGTATAACACATTGTTGTTTCAATTCATGTTTTACAAACGTATACAATTAATGTATACAAATTAATACAAGCATTTGCAGTTTAGTTATCAGTAAACTCATATAAGACGAATAAGTTCTAAATACGCTGTTAAGATGCGACACGTTTTCACAGTTAACTGAAACTCGCTTCGTTTCATCCACAAAGAACTCGGAATCGTGACTGGATCGAAGAGATTTGACATCCTGATCACGCGCTAAGGGTAAGCTATCCCCTTTAATATTAGGACCAAATCGGACCGACTTGCGCGCGCTTCGGTATAAAATAAAGGGCTGACATGCGAGCACGGTGCCGAAGAGCCGAGCCAAGCCGAGGGAGAGAAGCCAAAGCGAGAGGGAGCTTACGCAAGAGAGAAAGACAGAGAGAGAAAAAGAGAGTGACGGAGAGAGACGTAGAAGACAGGCAGAGAAGGGTGGCTTCACCACCGCGGTGAGGGATGACTGAGCGAGTCGGTTAAACGGGCGTCTTCTTTCATAAATTTGGAGGGCGCCCCCGGATAAAGGTTTAGAATAAATCGTTCGGCCTGTTATCCACTCCGACGTCGGCGGATAACGCCAGACGAGAGCGACCCCGGATGGCTCAACAATCCCTCCTTCGCCTTCCCGCATGATCACACGTTGTACCGCGCTTTGAGCTGCGTATTTGCGCGTTTTCCATTCCGCCGCAAAATTTCAATTTTATCATAAATTTTATCATAAATGCATCATTTATTATAGTTTAAAGTCAACGAACAAAATATTTGTTACAACGTGCAAATATATCGATAGAGAACAATAAGATGAGAAGAATCTCTAGATGTTACATGTGTTTGTGCATAAAACATACAAGTGTATTCTCCTCTTTCTTTACCATTTCCTCTCTCGAAAAATTTTTTCATGGAAAAATTTCTCAAAAAACTTGTTGCAAAAAGAAACTTCTTTCCTTCATAAAAGCATTAAAGAAACGTTTAATAACTAAAAAGAAAACTTTGTCTGAGTTGTGCACACACACGGGTTCTGTTTTCGTATAGCGTTGAGCTGACTGTCTAAAATGGCGAGCGCAATATGAAAGTTCAAGCGGAAGGGGGTGACTAGAATGCTCATAAATACATCCTCGAAGATCGCACAAATCGCTCGTTCGAGGCCAATCCCCTTCGACGTTCCCTACGAGAGATACGAGAAAGGGAACCCTTCTTCGACTCGTGTAGAAATATCGCGCAAGCAGTACAGCGAATACCCCCCGTGTGCGAGTTACATGCACGCGCGTACGTATATAACGCGTAACCGTACACACGAGCGTCCGAATGTATCGCATGAGAGAAACAGGAAAAACCGAAAGAAAAAGTAGGAACATGCGAGAGAAAAAGCGAGAGGGCATCGAAAAGACGAAGAAAGTCGAATCAGGCAGAGAGCCAGTCCAATTTCTCAAACCTGTCCAATCTGTGTCGTATGCAAAATCAATCACGTTCCACCCTGCCACCACCGCCCTCTCTTCAGGAGTCGTGGGCACCCCGCAATTTTCAAATCCATTCGTAGCCACGCGGTAATCCAGTTCTCGAGGCAAAACTTCTCGCCGATCCAAGACAGAATCCCGCTATCGAAGCATCTTTTTCAATTTATCTCTTTCTGACAGTTCGATATATACGTGTAAGTATTTCACAAATGTGCATGTTTATTTAAACGGCAGAACCGCGCCACGATTTTGCACTTTAAGGTACTAGCTTCGGTGTTTACTTTTTCACTTCTTTCTTTTTTTTTTTCGTGTTTTCTTTTCATTTATTTATCAATCCCGATCTCGAACTAATATCGGTTTTGAATAAAGAAGTTAGAGAAGAATACGGTGGATATGTCAAAGCTATTATTTATTCTTTAAAGAAAAACATTGCGCCATTTCCGACTTGCATCGCAATAGAAAAAAAATCGTAATAAGAAATGCATAATGTATAAATAATAAATGTATATGTCAATGAGATAAGAGACTGTCTTTGAAGCTGTGATCGAGATACACACGGTAATTCCGTTGAGCGCGTTATACAGTTTATATCGAACCTTTGATCACGGTAATAATGTATATCGTTAGACGATGCTCAAAAGGCCACGCCGCGTTGGCGAAGGATGACATTTTAAAAAGTAAAATTCAGAAAGTCATTAGGAACTATCGGCGTATCAAGCGTTTGTTTTGCCGGTCCCGTCCATTGATATGTATTACCTTCGATCGACAGCCGTGATCATTAAAAGGGACCTAAAGGCGGTCTATAAGGGTTTCAAGGCCGGGCGACCGCCTCGAAAAAGTAATTTGTCCTTTGGGGCACTAACTTCAAAGTGCACGCGGGACATTCGTCCCGCGTGCGGGCTTGCTACAAGCGGCGATCTACTTGCGCCCCTTTCTACTTGGCGCCATTGATCAGACTTGCTGATTTTTGCCGTCGCAACGTCAGCGTGGACCTTGTCCACCGGCACCCGTCAAGGGCCATGGCTGGTTGAAGCTCTGAACCCCGAGAAGACGAAGAGAAGCGGGAGCGCGCGCCACGAGGGGTGCGAAGAGTTTAGCATACGCATTTTGTACATTGAAATCCCGACACGTTCGTCTAACTTTAAATTGAAACCCGCTCGACGCGCGTCTCCGCCATCGATAGTCGTCGTCGTCGTCGTCGTCGTCGTCGTCGTCGTCGTCGTCGTCGTCGTCTCCGTCGTCTCCGTCGTCGTCGTTGTTCTCTCGTGAAATCTTGTCGAGCCAAAATGTCAAAAAATTATTAACTTACTATTCGAAACATTTAATTTAAAAAAGAATCTTTTTCTTGTAAAAAAATAAAACGTCCAAGACATTTAAAACGACATTATATTTATATTGTGAATCGCTACCGAAATTGACACTTTGATACAAAAAATCGAGCTCGCTCGACAAATTTTCAATTCTCACGTGTGACGTTAGACAAAAAAATAACGATAAAATCAGGCATTTTTAATTAAATAATACTAATCACAGAAGGCAACCCTCGCTTGTGCGAAATCTCATCTCGCTCTTTCCCTGCGTAGGCTTTTTCCGTCTTTCTTTTACTTCGTCTTGCCGAACTCTTCTCTCCTTCAGTCTCGCGAATCGTCTCTCTTTTAGACTTCGAATTGTAATTAACATTTGGTTCTCCCATTAGTGTAATTAAAGTGCCATTCCATAATCTAGGAAGCCAAGAGAAGAGAAGAGGGGTACCTTATCTTTCAGACTTCAGCTCCGACTATGGGGACCGTTTTAACCCCCGCTAGACGCTTCCAGCCCCTTTTCAGATCTACACCAACCGTCGGTTGCTCGTAGCTTCCTTCGGTGATAACTCCTTTTCCGTGAGAGGACTCGCTCGCAGAGAGAAGGGGGAGAGAATCGCAGCGGGGAAAAGAAAACCGGCGATTAAAACGTTCGGGGATCTGATGTTCTGTATCTTTAATATATATATATCGAGATATCTTTCCCCAATCGGATGTGTGCGAACTGATTCTGTTTCTGCAATTTCCGTTTCCTTAAAAATTTAATAACATCCCTTACAATGAATAGCACACAGAGAGAGAGAGAGAGAGTTGTATGAATGTCTGATATTTTCCGTAGCATGCAGCAAGATATATATCGAGAAAAGAAGACGACGGACTTCCACGGAACACGTTGTAAAAAGATAATCGGCGGGAGGTATCATTCTCATAGATTGGATTTGGACGAGGAGGCGCGCGCGAGGTCGGACAAAACGATAAAGATAAAAGGGCGAGAGATAGGGAGGGTGCCGGCAATGGTAAAATAAAGAAAAGCAAAGAGATAAGAAAAGGGCTGCCTGCGTTGACATTTTCCGGTGGTTGAGTTAATAATGCGCGCGGTACACAGCGGCGTCGGGCGGGGATAGATCCACAAAGTGCCATCATAAAGAGGCGCGGATGTGTTTATACGGGAATTTGCCTTTTTCCCACCGCCCGCTCCCGACCCGGATATCACGAGATTTTTATCTTATTTTTCGACGACAATCCTACTCGGGGATTTATATACTTTCAACGCTCGAATCGAGAAAGAGAGGGAACAGAAGGAAAAAAAACAGGAAGTGAAAGAGAAAGAGAACGAGAGATAAGGAACGAAAACTACAAGGAAGTAGAAAAAAAATCACGATGCAATTATTTTTGCCCGTTCCAGCTCGTGAACGGATTTTAAGATCCGATCGCTGGACCGTGAGGACAAACAGAAGAAACGCGGGAAGGCTGAAGGAAGCTAGAAAGAAGGATTAACCTCGTCAAGTGGGAGAGTTCGTGACAAAGACGTTAAAGTGGTCGAAGGGGATGAGATATATTGCCTCGAAATCTGGGGTGGAACGCTCACATCGTTGAGCATCATGGGACAGCGAGACACTAATGGCATTTTTATTATTTCTCTCTGAAGCCCGGGAGTAATGGGGCGCCTATATGGTCCATTGGACGCGTGACATAGGTGACAGCTTCTCACCTTTTTCACGTTTTCCTTGACACTCCGATTTCTTGAAATGCGTGAGAACAATTGCGCGCGTATTTGAACACAGTGATCAAGTATTAATATATAGAAAGATATATCTTTTTATCTATATATATCTTTTATTATTATTTTTTTTTTAATCTACTTCTTGTGTGTGCGTCTTTACTTAGATCTCATTCAAAATGGATCTATTAAAGTACGCAAAAATAGATTTTTTTGTTTTAGTAAAAAAACGTATTCATAAGCATAAGTAGCTCGCCGCAATGTACGAGCCATTGCCGTCCCACGTACCCACGAAGCCCTTGGGCTTGTTGGGTTTTGATGAATGAGCCTCACATAAAGCTGAAGTATGGTAAAAGCCGCCGTGGCTACCACCGTAATATTCTACCCTGGGAGCTTTTAGAATCGCTAATGACTAATGGCACCAAAAGGAGTCCCCCCTCTCCTCCCACCCCCTCCTTTATTCGATGTTGCTTCAATTCGCGAATTAGCGTTTCGTGTGATTTCGTCTCGAAATTTCTACTTTCGTCGTTCGAAAACATGAATTTGCTGATGTAAATTCTCGTACCGAACATCATCAAACAATTTTAATGAATTAAAAGAAACACATTCGCGTTAGAAGTAATTTTGTTTATCTGTATTGTTTGAGCAAAAATTAGGAAATAAAAGAACGTCTTTAATATCGCTTGTTCCTTTCCACGTAAACGTCGGCCTGCTATTGGCAGTCTCGTTGGCGGAAAAAGTTAGGCTTCGCTCGAGTATTATAAGCGGCCACGAAACATCGCACGAAATAGGCGGCGAGCTTAAGAGAAGCTCGTGGACTGAATGTGTAACGAAGAGGAGGAGGTGATGAGAGACTTGGAACGAAAAGGAAAAAGCGAGAGAAGGCGGAAGGGATGCCAGTTCGCTGGGGGTTCAGAGGTGCAGAGCGCAGTAGAGGCAACGAAAGGGAGAGCCCGAAAAGTACTTTAATATATGGCAATCCCCTTGGCTTGGAAACTCGCAAACTCTCGGACCGAGCGAGCGGCCTTTCTACCTTCCGCGCGTATTCCTCCCCTCTCGTCGTCGTCGTCGTCGTCGCTGCCGCGTGGCTTCCGATGAAATTTGGCATCTTCCACATGAGCCACCTTTGATGCCCGTTACTGTCATTCTAATTGCGGAGAAACCCGTCGCGAGCGGCTTGCGAAAGTCACACAAAGTTAAAATCGCATGCAAAGTTAAAATCACATGCGAAGCCACGTACAGACATGTAGGGCCGGTAATAAATCCCGCGGTGAAAAATGTTGAGAAAATTATTTTTGAACAATATATACTAGTTATTTCTTAGATTTCAAAGTATTGAGGCAAAATTGTATAATAAATCTTTCCGCGCTGAAACGTCCGCTTGCTGCTGAAACGCAATTGCAGATAAAGAGAGAAAAGGAAAATAGTTAAGGCAAAATCGCGCGAAACCACGTAAGCGCGCGTGTGTTTACCGATGAAAAGGAGCTAAGTACGCAAGGCAAATCTGTTTATCTCGAATAATAGAAGTAAATGAGCGGAGCGCGCTGTATAGAGAGAGCGAAGCGGGCCAATAATTGAGAAGCGACAAGGATAGAGAAAATCAGCAATTCCTAGCCTCCCGTTCTTTCTTCTCTATTCCTTGGACGCTGGCTGATCACGCTTCTCTGCGGTTGAGTCCCGTGAGAATCCAACACCAATGAGAAACTCGTGAGTAAACGAGTCATTTATTCTTTTTCATTTATCGAGCTCCCTATTTCTGCTAAACTAGACTTTAATGAGCACATTCTGTTTGACTAATAATCGTGAGCTAAGAAAAAACACAATAAATTGTTATCATTAAAAAAAAATAAAGACACTAACTATCAACGTATAAAAAATTACCGCGCAATTTGTGACGTTTGTGACTGCGCCAGTTTGCGTTAAATTCTGAAAAACTTCTTTAACTTTCTAAAAACCTGTGCATGTAAATGATTCAAACAAAATTGTATTGTATACGTAGTTTTTGCACATTGCTATATTGGAATAATATATTTGCGTCGCGACGTTTTCCGAAGACGTCTGTTAAGCCATACGACGGCGTTAACTGAAGCTGTTGCAAGGTATTGGGAACGGGGGGGAGGGATTCTCTGACCTTCTCTTTAACCCACGGCAAGGCGTAAACGGCGTAAAAGCGGCACCACCCCCTTATCTACATATCAAAAAGGCAATCCGGGGAACTCGCTTATGTAAACGGCGTGGGTGGCCTCGTGTCCCGACTGGGGATGAAAAGAATTTCGAAATCCGCGCGCTAATAAACCTGCTCTCTGGCACCGCGACGACCGCCGTCGAGGGAGGCTCTGACGAGGTATTCGTGGGGTTAAGCTCTTTAAGCCGCGGATTAAGCGAGGCGGCACGAGAATTTAAAGTTCCGTCGAGCCGACGACGAGGCCCGAGCAAACTCCACGCGCCGCATTTACACCGTATAGATGCAAAAGTCACAATAAAAAATTTATTAATATCCTGATTCACGTTCGTGTTCGAGAAGATATTAATTTCCGCATAAAAAAGCTTAAAGATATCTGAATGAAATGCAAAAACAATTCTAAATATTTTTTATGAGAGATAAGAATATTTATATTTTTTAATCATCTTCACATTTCTGACAGAACTTCAAACGCTGCAGTTTACATTCAATGCGCGCTTGCGGAAATATAGAATATAATGTAATAGAAATATAATGAAATATAATGTAATTCACGATAATTACAAGTAATAATAATACGCCCGTGATATTTTTGTAGCTCGACCCGCACTGTATAAAATCCCGTTAAACCTTCGACCTATGAAAACACCAAGAGCCAGCAATCACGGCGGAAAGAATTTAATCAGCTCAAGGACCAGCGAGCATTTCCAGGCGAGAGAGTTCTTCAACCTCGCCTCTCACAGCACTCACTTTCGATCTATCACTGCGTTGCTGTGTGCGGATAGGTATATCCCTCTTTCGCCTACCAACTTTCGCCTCTAATTTGAACGTTCGTCAGGCTGCACACACGAGCTATTATGTGGCCGGTTCTCATTAGCATTTAATGCTGGTGAAACTTTGATTTTCCAGTGGTCGAAGAGCCCGTCCACTCGAGCCGATTACAATTTCCGCCAACTCTAGCATACCTTATAAGGCACTTTCGACCGACCGGACCCCCCGGGAGAGGGGGGAAGGAAAGGCTGATTTCGAGTAACTATTATTTCGTTCAAAAGGGCTTGGAGAATTGAAAAGACTGGACTTAGGCAAAGTAGACGCTCGTTAGTCGCTTAATTGGGGAATAAACTCTGCATCTTTCTGCTCTCGCCGCGACATCATTCTGCAATTTCAGCGACTTATTGGGCACTGTGTCCCGCGTCGGATGTTGAATTATTGAATGTAGAGTAGACTCGCTCGTGGAAATTGACATCAAGAAGAGATATTATATAAACTTTCGCGCGAGCATTTCTCACTGTCGCTATGTTATTAAAAAACTTCAATAGAATCTCCCTTGAATTATTAAACAAGTGAAAAAAGCGGCTTTATATATTTTACGTGTGTATTTCTCGTTCTACGAATATATTTATTAAATGTGTTACAATTTTCTTCCGAATCCCTCAAGATCTTTAATCGGAGAAAAATATGATAAATATTTATATCGATATAAAATAATAATCAAATATTAAGTCTCTGCGTGAGAACGCCCCGACGGATAGAGAAACGGTTTCATAGACTACATAATTTAATTAATATTCCTGCTTCGATTAAATCCCCGCCTGCACGTAAGCTTTGAGCCTGATAAGCGATTAATCCTGCACGGCCCCGATAAGACGATGCCACGAGACAAAAGGGTATATAGGTGGTAAGGTAATATCCAACGTCGCGGTGCGAAACGAGCCAATTAAGTGGACCCTACAAAATTGATTTTTAATTGAACCTGCGAAACACAGATGATAGATATTAATAACTGCGTAGCACGAATAGTTAATCAAATTTTAACCGCAGACTGCTGGAAATAATAATGTCGCGATCTTCTAACGGAAAGTTGAGCAGATAATTAACACATGTCTATATATTAATTATATTAATCACAGTCTAGCGCGAAGCTAAATACTTTGTTACGTTGTATTGAAGAATAATAATATATATTACCAAAAAATTCTATTTGAAATTAAGCTCTAAAGTATTGAAGTACAAAAAAAAAATCTCAGCGAAAAATGTTTACAACGAAACATGTCGGTCAAACCGCGACAAATTACGTCCTCAAGTAAGATTTGACGTAAGAGCGACGTGAAAAAAAGTGAGCACATATAAACATCTCTCTATCCTCTAAATTTTATTTAGTTCGAGACGTTTCCAGCCGGGCAATGGGTCTCGCGGTCCCACCATCACCGTCCCATCGCCTTCGAAGCCCTAAGCCTCTCCCGCCCGCCTTTCGCACGGCTAATGTCTTTTCTGTGTCGCACTAGTCATCGTCCCTCGGCAGCGCCCGGCAGAACGTCCTGTCGAGACATTATCCTATTTCGCGAGCCATTCTCCTGTCGACGTCGGTCTCACGCGGGGTAACGAGTAACTTGCCGTCGCAGTCGCTCCTCGTGGAATTCGCCCTCGAGCGTGAAGATATTATCAGCGTATCCACGCTTAATGACGAAGCGTCGCGCGCGCGCGCAATCTGACCTTCGTTCACGCACGTACACGGCGCCGCGCAAATTCGGAAACTTCCAAGCACAAGTCCGGATTGTTAATTGTTATGCGCCGCGCATTACGTCACACGTAATTGTATCCAACCACGTAATTATTTCGTTAATCAGTTTGCGCGATCTTCGCGCAAACAAAAAATTGTAACACGATATAAAGCGCTTTTTTTAAATATGCTTTTCGAAAAAATTCATTAAAGCGTTAAATCGCACGCGTAGAATTCAACTACGGACTATGTGGAAAAGCTGTCGCAAAGAAGACTGATTTCAGCGTCCGTGTCATAAATCACGATGCAACTATGTGTGCACAAAGCTAACGGTGACGATCTTGCGCGACAGTAACGTAAGAACCGAGCAATTTGTTGGCATCAGGTGCGCGGGCTATCTTACCTCGTAAGCCCCCGGTTTCGTCCTCTGCTGGCAATTAACTCCATTACCACTCTGTAACCGTCGTAGGCTGGGTTACTTGTCGCGCGAAGTGCGCGCAACTTGTTAAGCCTTTGGGCTTCTGGACTTGGACCCCTTCGGAGTCCGAAGGGACGCGAGGTAAAAGATAGAGTACCGACAACGACGTTACATCGCGCTAACAAGACAAAGAAATATCAACCGCGTCGTAACTCTTGCCTCGCATATTTGCTTGCAACAACAAATATTCGAGATAGCGTATAGATTCTTAGCTTATATTCACCGCATTTTAAGATCCTCTTTCAAAAAAATAAAATTCGTCCGAGATTACAATACAAACAGATGCGCGAAATTAAATATGTCATTTTTAGCAATATTAAACAATCGTATGGAGAAAAAAAAACAAAAAAGTATCTAAGCCTTTTCAAACTTATTTCGCAAATAAAGCAGCGAAATGTCTCCGCAGATCGATGGTCTGTTGTCCGGTGAAAGAGCCGACGTATATCTGTGCTGCAATATTAGCGTGGCGCCGAGAGAGAAGGACGAAAAGTAGGATGCGCCTCTTGCGCCCGGCCAAACGTACCGGACTCCCATGAGTGCGCGCCGTTATATAATTCTGTCAGTTCGTTTTATATATTCATAGTGAAATAGCGAGGCGCGAGGTGGAGAGAAGAGCGGCTACTTGGCACATACGAGGTCCCCGTATAAATGCGCGTGTGTCGCGCGATTGCCACCGACTTCATGCATACATCACGGACGGAAAGTGATGGAACGCACCCGCGACACCCTGGGCTACCTATGGGCCGGGGGTGAAGACCGTCACTCTGACTGATTGCCAACTCCCACGGCGAACCATCGAGGACGATGACGACGAGGGCGACTTCTCTCCGACACTCGCGCTATTCAGTCGTGGTTTCAGAAACACACGGAAGATGCCCCGTAAATCATGCGACTAGATCGTGTTGATGATTAATGAAAACGACCGTCAAAGCTGGCCTCGTATCATGTTAAATAGAGGGAGAAGAGTCTTGCGTTAATGTTTTGTAATAATAAAATAATTAGTTTTCGAATTAATTTCCGCAATAATATTACAGAGTTGTACAACAAAGATTTAAAAAAAAAAAAAAAAAACAAGATGTAAGTTACTATATTATATTGTCTCTTGATAGTAATTAATGTATACGTTATCAAAGTACGTATATTTAACTGAGTTAATGTAGTAATTAGCAACGCGCCATATATAGCTCAACATAACTGTGCCAAATTGTCCTCGCAGATCGCGATGCTCATATCAGTAAAGATGTAGAAGACACTAACGGAGAATATGATAGAGTGTTTACGAGCGGTGTGGTATTAGACGTAGTTAACGCTTAATTGTTACCGATGGGACTCACCTCCTGCATCTTGCACCTGCCATCATTAATGTCTGATCCACCATAAACAATTACACTATACATTCATATATTCTCTCTTCTAGGGAAATATTATCGCTTATAGAACCAAAATACTACCAGAAATATCTAATACTACATAGAAATATCACATTAATACGTTCTGGATTCTTAATTACGTATTTCGTATATTTAAAACTTATGAAATAACAATTACTTAGAAGTATGTGTTTGTGTTTAACCAACAATTTTTACAGAAAATACGAATCAATTGTGGCGCGCTCAAACATCGGTAAAAGTGCGATAACAAAATTCTTATTCCACTCCGATGACCATCAATGGTCAAAAGCCGTTTTCTACCTCGAGATCCACAAGTGACCATTGCAAAAAGGGTGTTCAAGAATACACGATGGGACGAGTCAGGCAGAAACGGGACGGGTAGAAAAGCAGAGAGGTCGAAGGGATGGATCGAGGACTAAGCACGTTCTCACCCTTGGTACTACTCGTGAGGACCCTTGGAGAGCCTAACGAGCGGCTTTGTCATTTCTATATGTCCCGTCTCGCTCTTATATCCGCGCGCGTTCTCCGTTCGTTGCTCTCTCTTAATGATGGTTGCCAATACTGGAGCGTACGTAAATAGGCACGGGTGCTTCGCATCACAGCCACGTG
Organism: Pseudomyrmex dendroicus; assembly: GCA_014825645.1. NCBI lineage: Eukaryota > Metazoa > Arthropoda > Insecta > Hymenoptera > Formicidae > Pseudomyrmex > Pseudomyrmex dendroicus. Next base: position 23,505 of record QVNZ01008498.1, read on the forward strand.
AGACGAGTATGGATACACGCTTGCTTACCGTAGTTCGAAAACCGCGTTCGTATTCGCACACGTCGGCTTATTCGTTGACCTAAGTGCGTCTCAGCGCTAATTTCGGAAGAAAAAAGATTCTCTGCATTAGAAGCGAAAGGCTTGCGTTAGAAATTGCAAAGAGCTTTGGGAAATACTAATTTTCATAATTTTCTAACTTTCTATCACTATTATGATTTCACTATTCGAAGTAAATTTTTTAATTTTTGTAGAAAATTAACAAAATTATGTTATTGCCATGTAGACTGACGTATCTCAGATTAAAACGGACA
>QVNZ01008499.1:0-10448 GCA_014825645.1 Pseudomyrmex dendroicus
ATATTTCTCGTATTCAAAATCTCATAATAATCGATTATTACCGCGCGAACGATATATTGCATTTTGCCACGCTTGTTCGCATTGTATACGTATACACGTTGGCAAATTGCCACAGAGAGGTGGGCACATATATACGTGACCGCGAGAACTCAAGTAATTCTTAAGTAATTCTTCAACGAGGGGGCCCCCCGGAGAACTATTATCCAAACGAAATGTCAGAGGATACGAGATAATTGTCGCGTTACGCAAGAGATGCGCGTTCGCGCATAGGAAGACGCGCCTATAACCACATTACCGACGTCAATTATTAACTCATTTTTCCGTTCAACAAAGTTTGACGCGTACGGCTGGTTATTATTAAAATGATTTCTAAGTTACGCCACATAATGTGCCAATACGTATAATCAGACATAACTTATCAATTTGATTTCGTCATGCCTTGATGTGGATATATTATTTTTCTGTAGACGGTTCTTCGTTAGCCGTTCATTTGAAAATTACGATTTACCAATTACTCGAATCCTTTATCTTTATTACACATATTACGTGGAATATTTCATCTTTAACTGGGTGTCAGTTCGTTCGAATTTTTTTTCAATTATCTTTTGTTTGTCATTTTTGTTTTATTCAACATTTGAAAACGGAGATTCTTACGTCCGGCGACGAAAATAAAACGGCGAAGACTGTGAGAAAATTTCCGAAGATCTGAACAAATTTCATTGTGCGTTTAATGAGTACGGCGGAAGAAAACTCTCGAGAAGTGACTTCACCTAAGCTGTTACCGCGATTTGTCTTGCGCGAGAGAGGAAGTTGAGAGAGGTTCCACTGACCTGTATTCGTGCCTCCGTCAGGTTGATCTTCATGGCGAGCTCCTCCCTAAAAAAAAAAACAAAAACGAAAGCGATCATTACACAAGAAAAAAAGAATCAAGGCCGCGTGCAGCCGCGGGCAGATGTTTGCGCGTGCGAGTTATTTGATTTTGCTATTGCGATGAACTTGAATCAAACGACAAATTATGCGAGCTTCGATCTCGGCTCGAATACTATATTATTCAACAAAGTCCAGAGACAAGAACTAGCTCCAATAATAAAATTACTGACTACACAGTACTCTGCTGTTCAGTCACTGGTTTGCTCAGCAACTTTACTTTTTCGAATTCACAATAGGTAACATTTAGACGTATATAATCTGTAACGTCACTGTCTGTGGTCGATTTATTCAGAAACAAATACTTAGTTAATATTGATGAGAATAATATTTCCTTCTCCCTCTCTTTGCTTTATTGTCAAAACGCATTATCCAGACGTTTAAAGCGCTACACAACAGTCGCAGATACATAAAATTTTTATCCTTTTTTTTTAAATACGCGACTCGGCAACATACACGTGCAAAAAAATCGTTTAGTTGTCTCTTAATAACGTCGAGAGGGAATATAGCGGTTACGGTCTGACCTCGTATCGCATCCGTGAGAAAATCGCAGTTCCCGTTCCGCGAAATAGCCAGAGAACTCGGTACCGGTAAAAACGCGCGTGTTCATTATCTTAATTAGTTTTGCATCCGAGGCAGATTAGCCGACATAACGACGTACGATGAGGATTAATTGCATTATGTATCGCGCGGCATTTACGTGTGATTTTCCGTTCGATTGCTACCTGCACGAGCCGCCGTGACGAGAGCTATTAATATCTATTACGAGACGATCAGAATCCGTGGCGAGGCTCGCCGCGCCATCGCGGCTCTCTCTCTTTCTCTCTCGAACAGATAGAATCTCGTTTCATATATATAGGTGACTATAGTTACGTTACCCCACCGAGGCGCGTATTACGAATACGATTATATATACGTGACTAATTGACCGGTCCCGCGAAGCGGTAATGGCAAATAATTATTAGCCCGTGATATTTTACATAACGTTCGATCTTGTCATACGGCAATGTAGGTACCGGTCGTTTCCTTTCCGCTCGATCGGGTTTCGCATCCTTCGCTCGCGGGCGCATATAACACTGAGTCCTCACGTACTTACATACGTGACACTTTTCTGCGAGTATGTATATGTAATGTGACATACATGTATATACGCAGAAATTCGAAACACGAATGCTGGAGGCTACTGTGATTAAAGAAAACAGATGTAGACTGTTGTCGTGGAATTAATTTAAATCCGAGTGCGCAACCTGTAATCCGAAACCTACTTTTCTGTTCCTTTTTGCTGACACAAAAAAGTCATGCGTTAAAATTGAATTGATAATAAAGATTTTACGTTATAAAAATGGTATTCTTACAGAAAAAGTTGTAATTATTTGTGTTCGACATATGAGAGAGAGAAAATTAATAGTCATCGACTTCAACCGTCGATTAAACTCCTTTCGGTTGATTTACTTCGGTTAATCGATCGCGCGGAATGTGTTTCTAGTAAAGATAATAAACCCAGCATAAAGTCGCTGTTCGCATGATTTCACCGGAAATTTATGCGAGAGCGCATTTCCAATTCCAGTTCTTTCTTTTTTCTCTCTGAGAACGAGGCAAACCAGAGGCACGAAAGGCTCATTGCGCGAAAGCGAAACGCAAGCGTGAATCACGACCGGGTATCGATAATTGATTTTTCGCGTCGACGATTCATTCATTCCGGAAATATTCGCGATTGTGTTTGCGATAAGAAGGGAGAAGGAGGACCGGCGGCGATCACATGCAATCGGCCGGTATGTATATCCGACGGCGGGAGAAAAAATGAAAGAGAAAAGAATCGTTGAGCAGCGCGCGAGACACCCCATCTCTCTCTCTCACTCATCTCGCAGGCAAATTGCCCACAGATGTTCCACGAAATCGCGAGAAAATCTCGGTGATTACGCCGCGCACAGAAGCTACATCCTCCGATCGCCCGAATCTCATGTTTCGCCGCATTTCAGAGCGGTAGCTTCCGAAATTATAGGGAATTCCGGGGGGGTGAGTCCGAAAATCGGTCCACAGATTCTCTCGGCTTACGTCGCGTTAATTTTTTTTTTATTATTATCGCCGTCACGATCTCGTTGATTCCGAGATATCGTTCTGCGATTTTGACTGCGATTTCTCAGACGCGAGAAATTTTATGAAAAACATACCTACATACATAATGACGTGTGAATTTACTTTTTTGAACAGTTTTTCCGAATTCCAATTTGAAGTTCAATTTGATTCGCTTATTACACCGAAGCTCGAGCGTCGAAATATATCATCCGCGCTAAATTGCGATTAACAAAATAATCGCGAACGATGTTTAAGTATTAATTAATTGTCCAAAAAAGACAAGTTCGTCTTGTGCCCCCGATAATTGCGAAGCGTATTCACGTCGTCAAATCATTTTGACGGCCCGCACTCCGCGGGGCTTATATTGGGGGAAACGTAACTAGAAGACGCGCGTTCGCATATAAGCCGCGGGTATTCTCGTGATTACCCGTTGTCGTGCGCTAATGACTACTTTGGTGAAACATAGTTGCGCGGACGGTAATTCGTACCTGCTACCAGGCGGCTATCTCGGCTTCGTTTTCAATGAAACGCCGAGTATGAAAGCGCGCACCTATCAGCTGCTTCTCACGAAAAACAGGCTTGCGCCGGCAAACGATAAAATTACGCGGTCTCTGTTCATTGCGCTCGCATGATTCATAAATGCAAATCGCCGGGGACGACGACGTGCCGGTCAAAATAGACACTCGTAACTTTTACGTGTCTATTTTACGTGCGATATGTAAGAACCTTGTTTCTCGTAAATCATCAAGGAAGATACTAATGACAAGAACGGTTAGAGATTTTAGGTCGAACACTTCCACGCGTTTCTATTGTGTCTCTCTGTGAATGAGAAAAGTGGCTCGTACGCGACTCTAGTCAACGACTCGGATGCTTTATCTATCTCGTAATCTTTGCGTCACTTCTGACCACTCGAGAGTGCGATATAATCTTTATTAGATACGTTATACGCACAGCTGTGTGCGAACGAAACGCACACACACCGTCGAATAGTCGGACGAGGCTCGAGCACCTTGAGACCCCTGTGCGAGTAATAATAATTTAGCCTTTCCCTTTTTCTCTCTCTCTCTCTCTCTCTTTTTCACTCTCACTCTCTTTCTCTCTTTCGAGGCGCACTCGCCGGCGTCCTTCTGGATTTAATAAGATCACGAAATTTCGCGGTTAGACGGGCGTCCCTAATTACACCCGCCGTTCACCGAGACTCTCGGGTTTTTTACCCTCGATTCGCGTATATCGTTATTATTATGTGTCCCTCTCCACAACTCCCGCGTCCACGGATTATGTGTCCTTGCCATGGGAAATGCGCGAGCTTCGGAAAAATCGCGTCTGACAGACACGTACTACACGCCGGAGATTAGTCGGTGCGACTTAATGGGAAATATAATGCCACGATGAAAACCTCGCGCAACATCGGTTAGATTCATAAACTGTGTCCTAGAATTCAATGTGAAACAGTCCTTTTGCGAGATTGTAATATGCAAGTAATGTAAGGTTTCTGTCAATGGAAGAGGATATTCTTGAAATTAGATAAAGGTATTATTAAAGTTTATATTTCTTCATTATTTAAGAAAGACTTGAAGATATTAAAATGTATGTGTGTGTGTATAGAAAATAGATACGCGGCACTTCTCGCGTTGCGAAATACTCGATCCGTGCGTTCAACGCGAACGTGTTACCGTTCACACGCGTAATGCAAAATAGAACGTGACTAATCCCCGATTAATGGCACTGACGCGATAATTGCGGATTGTCTTTTTCAATTCGTTCGTCCGGTTTCCCGAGGCGTGCGAGCGGCCTCACGCGAATTCCTCGAAATCCGCGCGAGAAATCGTCTTTCGCGAATGAATTTGGCGAACAAAATGCGCGTTACTTCGCACGAGACTACAATTCGCGACGAAATAACATTCTCGGAATTAACTGCCGTCGCTTAAGAAAAAAAAAAAAAAAAAGGAAGTCCTTCCTGTCTTGTATACCGTGTCCTGTGTGCAACATTGCGAAGTCACCAGCAATCCGGACGGCTGTGCGAGGCGCGAATGGATTTGCCAATTTCGCAACCGCACGGTAGTGTATAGTAGGTATAGCGTGAACTCACGGCCGGGCATCAAAAGAGACCGCTAAGTGGATTAAAGACGAGTTTCTTCGTCATCTTTGCCTAGAGTTCTCTTTCTCTCTTTCTTTCTCTGTCTCTTTCTGTCTCTCTCTCTCTCTCTCTTTCCCTCCTTCTGACTCCTCTTTCTTTGCTACTCCCGCCGTGGCATCCTGCCGTTCTTATTTGCTTCTACTTGCCACACGGCGCGAAGTCCTTCGTTGCAACCGCGCTTTGTCCAGAAGTCCGGACGCGCGGAGGGAAGATAATTTACTTAACTTACATTTAATCGTGTTTGCGCGCGCGCGCGCGCGCTTATTTATTCGCGTCGTTTGCGTCGACAGCAGCGTTTGGAATTAATGTGTCTAGAATTTAATTCGATGACGAAATGGCCGTGATTAATCATCACCGGCGCGTTTCGATCTGCGATCACGTTTAGTCATAGAGACTAATCATTTTTCTTTTTATGAAGAAAAAATACATTCCTTCGTTTTATTTTATTTGTAGACATTATCATGAACGCACATACTTCACACGGAAAAATTGTGTAAAAAAAAAATTAAGAACTTTGAATTACACAAATTCTTAAAATTATTATCAATAAACTGACCTTATTTCAGTCAATCTATTTATTCGTCCATTGTATTTTTTTGAGATTTACAGTTGCACTTCTTTCTTGCCTTGAAGACACTGTATCAATACCATCGCGTTTTGAATAATATGTACGCGCGCACGCACACCGCAGAGATGATTACATTATCTTTAGACACGAATCGAATCGAGTTAAGTAAAGAGACAGACAGAAAGACAAAGAGAGACAAAGAATACGCGCGTGTAAGACATCGTTGGTGTGAGCAAGAGGCTTGGCGCGCGGGTAATTCGTGTAATTACCGCACAATTACATTATCTAATTAACCCTGGAGGTCGGAGCAACACACAGAGCCGTCAGTCGCCGCGGCTCAGCGGCCGAGATTGTCCCGCTCGTGGCGCAATCGCAATTATTGTTTAACGCGCGCAACACGAAACCATCAGATTTGCACAACTTCGCGGAAATTTACATGATAAAAACAATCTTCTTTTTTTTTTTCAGTTACACACTACAATCAGTTTTTAATTTTTTTGTACAGAATATTTTACATAAGAGAAAAATAAAAAAAACAACGATAATGTCATAGGTGATAAAGACATTTATATTGTATTGAATGTCTTTTTTTATCTGCAGCACAGTTACGCGATTGTCATTAACTATTATACTACGTTCGTTGTAAAAGAACGAAAAAGACACTGATTTTTTCTTTTTTTTTTTTTTGTATTAATTCGTTATCTGTTGATCACACAATTGTTTTCCGTGATCGATGCCCCGCAGGCTAATTGTCGATCACGGAAAACAATTGCGGAACCTTATATACGCGTTTTTTTTTTGTTTTTTTCAAGTTCGGTTGCCATATCTAAAAAATTTACCTTCTTTCCACAATCGTACGACGGTATTATTTCTACTGTTATTAAGTTATCATTAATACGACGCAATTGTCTTTCTTCGGCATCCGGAACAGCCCGAGTCACGGAATTAGTCATTCTCTTAGGCGAGAAGGTTAACTGTATCTCGTTTTACGCAAAAGTGGGTTTTTCTTTATCTTCTAAGCGTAAGCTGATAAAAAAAGACAGTTAAACACTTCCGTTGAAGAAACGCAATAATTATTCGGGGTTAATTATCATATCAAAGAGACTGGTCGTGTAAAATCAGAAATTACAATATAAACGTAGAAACATTGTTGACTCTGATGATGTTAAACAGACAATAGAGTTACGAATTATAAAAAAAAAAACCTACGCGCACACATATTCAAGAACCATAACATATGTTGCAATCTAAATGCATTGTAACGATCGCGCTGAATAAACAAGTCTTGGAATTTGCCATTTATCGCGACATAAATCACACACACACACAACTGCACTTTATCTCTACATATAGGTGTATTTACATTTGCGTAACCCGATAGACCTTTTTGATAAATATGAACGAAACAAAAGACCTGTTAATTACTTACAATGACACAATAGCGATATATATCAACACGCGACAAAAGAAACTATATTTTTTTGTCTCCCGGCAATTAGTGTTGCTATCTCTGTGTAAACATTATATGATTAGGAAGATGGATATTGATGTCATTTGTGTGGATAAAATTTTTATGCAAAACCAAATATTGAAACTGTTATTTAATTAAATTTGTTGTCGAACTTATTGAAACTATTAATTGTGCGACATTCTACGAAAAAATTTTTGGAACATGTGAGGTACGAGATTAAAAAAAGAAATTAAAAAAAAAAACACAAAATTAAAAATTCAACAATAAAATGCACACATAAAGTCATTACTTGCGGCTTGGCAAAAGGGACGCGGTACGTCATCGAAATTTGAGCGTCGATATAATAAGCGCCCGAAGCTCTTTGCTTTTCTTACACGTTGTAAAGATACGCTCTTCTCGGCGTCGCGGTATCGATAATGTTTAATAACGAATCACGCCGGTCGGACAAGTAATTCGCACTGACGAGGGGTGACAAGCGGCTTTTGCCGCTCGCATTATATTCCCGTGTGGGATCCGCGTGGCGACGGCGGCTGTGCGCTATCTTTGTGAGGAGCGAGGCGAAAGAGAGAAGCCGGTAGCCGGCTGCGTAATGCGTGCGTAATGCGCGCTTAATACGCGTACGGCGTGGAGAGCCAATTACTGATTGGCTACACTACCGCCAATCGGATGAGGGATGGACCCCGTGCAAACCTGTACTCTTCGTTCTCCTTCGCACTTCGCGAGGCAAAGGGGGGCCCTTCTCGTCCTGCTCGACTCGCGGAGTTCTCGTCTTCGGAACAAGCACGAGGGGGAAAGACGATCGCAAGATTGAACGATCTTTTTCGTCATCTCGCACGCGATCGCAAAAAAGCAAGACAGATGGACTTAAAACCGTTGACGACAATAGTAAAATGCGCTTATCGCGTTCATGTAATTGAAAAACGATTAGAATGCTTTTCCGCATAAATATATTCAGAATTCGCTAATGTGTTTGAGATGGTATTTCTTGTATTCCAAAGATAAGATTTCCTAGAAATCATTATCGATGAGGCTGTGGTCGCGGTATTGTTGTATCCGCAAACTCATCGTTCTCTCATAATAAACCGATAATCGATCGAAAACAATGAGCCGGATACGGTATCGACGCTGCACGCTCATTGTTCCACGTGACGAACCGGGAGAGATCCAATGACTTCCGTGGATGGACCCGTCGTGGCAACAGCGCCTACTAATTAACTCCGGAAGGCACTAATCTTATTTGTTGAGAAACGAATAACGGGGTCGGCGGCGTTTCTAATCGGGAGCATGACTCGTCGTCGGCCGATTAATGACAAGAGAAGTTGCGGGACACGGTGATGAAGCGGGGAGGGAGGGAGAAGTCGAGAAGGGGACTAGAGAATCGCGGTAGAGAAAGGGACGGAGAACGAACGGCGAAGAAGGGAGAGGGAGGAAGGGAGGGAACGCAGAAGAAGAGACCGCTCCGTGGAACTGGTTCCGTTCCATGGATCACTGGAAACAATCATCCTTATTAAACTCACCACCGGTTCACCCCGCGGATATAAAGGCATCCTTCGGAATGATTTACCGAGAAGCGCGTCGCGCGGCCCTTTGAACAGGTGGATCCCTCGAAACGCGACGCGAAGCGACGATAAACTTTATGGATCCATCCGCCAGTGTGGATAGATTGAGAACGTGCGCGACGGGGGTGGCCGCCGTCGCCGTTGCTGCCGCCGCCGCGCCGATTCCGCCGAGTCAGGTCTTGGAAGCGAAATCAGGACGAAACGCCGCGCCGTCCGGTTGGTCAAGTAATTACGAAGTAGAAAGTCATCAAAGAGGTTGTTTTATTCACGATTAGTTCGGGTTTCTATATTTCACCTTCATTCGGCGGGGGAACGTACAACTCCGCGTTCTTCTTGATTTGTTAATTGGAAAATAATAACAAAGCGAAATCTTGCGCGCAAAATCGCATGTGAAAATCAACGTGAAATGCTACACTGTGAAAGAATCGCGCTTAAACAAACACACCGTACGTGTTAGCATTTACGACGTTATTAATTAGTCGTTCGCCAGGAAGAAAGTGAGCAGCCGGATATTCGGAGCGACGACAGAACCTCGTTGACTTAAATGCACTCTGTTCTCTCTTCTCCTTCTCTTTGCCTTTCTTCTCGGGTTTACAGGTGGGATAAAAAATTAAAACCAACAGAGACACGCTGAGACTGGTTCGGGACCGCGAGCGGTCCAACGATTAGTCCGGCTGGTCCCGACGACGCCGGTAGCAGCGCGGGCCCCCGAGTCTCGCAACACTCTAATCTAAATTAGATCTTAAGAGCCCGTAAAAGTAAGTGGCCGCGCTATCTCTCTCTTTCTCTCTCTCGCGAGACAAGCGTATTTAATTCCCAAACAAGACGCGAATCTGGTAATCCACATGCTTCCTCGCAAATATCACTCGGGCGCGCCCGCGCAAAAAGGCACGGTTATCTGTTATCGCGTTCGGCTAACGACATTCCACGAAAAGCCATCAACAACTTGTCCGAGGTTACTTCTTTGTCCCGGTCAGTAACGGATGTCGAGGGACAAACGAAAAAAAATCCAGTCCGATGTTTCACTGATTGAAAAATAAACGACAGATCAGAAAGAAATAGAGTGAGAGAGAAATGTTTATCGACGTCCACAATTGAACGTACACGACCCCGCCACGCGCGAACATGTGTCTTTTATTGGCGAATGAATTTTTATTCGCGATGTACGGGAAGCAGCATAGCGTCCCGTAAACCGTCGCGATATATATATTCCGATAGGTCCTCAATCGCACGCGTGCCCTTGTATATACAGACGCCTAATGAATATGCATCGTGTTTCACAACACGGTTACTTTCTCTCTCTCTCTCTCTCTCTCTCACACTCACTCTCTCTCTCTCTGTCTCTCTCCTTCTCATCCGACTAGTCAATAAACCTAAGCGGCCATAAAATCCAATTAGTGTGAAATTAATACTGCTACACGGTGAAATAGCGGAAGAAGCCGGGGATCAATTTATATTGCGAAACTTGTGCAGAAAACGTCGGGCAATTTTCCACGGCCCGGAAGAGCCGCGTATAAACGGATAGGAGATAAATTAATATGCACGACGAATATTATTAGAGGCCAATCAAGTCAATTACTGGCTGTACTCTCAAAGGTAAAAATTTTCTCGTATGTATAGCGACACAAATAAATAGCTGTTGGTTCTAGAAGAGGATACATCTATCATGAAAATTGATACGCACTTAGGCGTGTTTTCTCGTGCTTATTA
>QVNZ01008503.1:0-30300 GCA_014825645.1 Pseudomyrmex dendroicus
TATATTACATCCTTATTGTGTTCTAGTTAAAGACCCCTTAAAACTAGAACACAATAAGGATGTATAAACACAATAAGGATATATAAACTGGAATGTAATGATTGTAACGTCACATACGTAGGTCAAGCTAAAAGAATGCTAAAAACCAGAATTACGGAACATAAAAACCAAATTAACAAAAATATAGACAATTATTCAGTGGTAACCGAAGTATATTAAGTGTCAAGATAAAAAAATTCGTGTATTAATATTATGTGCATCTCATAAAATTTACGCTAATCCTAATTTTAGTAATAAAACCGTAAGACTATAATCAATAAGTTGTGCGATGTATTCAGAGTACGGGTTTCTTCTCGGAAATGTCTTTCAATTAGAAGGTACAAGCAACGTTTAATTATAACGACCACCGTCGCGATGTGCCTTTGTAAACCCGATTTAGTGACCGCATTTCTATTCTCGTATGCAATCGGAAATCAATAAAGTAAACCAAAGCGTTTTCAGAGTGATCTCCGTTTACAGATAGGCGGTGCCTTTTCTCGCGTCGATTAATTAAACCTAACGTACTCGCGGGAAGCGATAAAGTCAGGAATTATGAGTCAAGATCTTGAGTCGAGAAAATGTTCTTGCTTTTACTTACAAAAATCTGTAACCATTCTCATGAAAATTAAAACCATTGAAAACGTTGGAAAAAAATTTAGAGAGAAGCATTTAAATAGACTAAAAATTCTTCAATATTTAACTCTTAGTTAATACGGTTTAATTAATTAGATTGTGTATTAGTTATAATTTTAGAAATGAGAATATTTTAAAGAAAAAAAACACACGTTCTAACGTTATAAATAATACATTCATAAATTTAGTACAATTATAGCGATATATTGTCCGGAAGAAGAAAACAAGGAAAGCTTTTAACAAGGCTTCGCAAATTTATGTGCGGCCGTGCAATTTGCGCAGAAGTATTTGTAGCGTTAAATTAGGATACCTGGCAAAGTAGGGGGACTTCTTATCCAGGCATCCTCATTTAACACTGCAGTAGAAGATTATTTAATAAATCAGTGTCATTAAGGTACATTACGAATGCTAAAAGTGCAAAACGTGCCCGCCTGTAGGTATGTACTTACTATAATTCCCTTTCTACGTATGCATTGCCCCGTTTCGGTACAAATGGGATTTCATCAGGCGACGGTAATATAAGAACGGGGAGGCATGTCAGAAATCTTGAAAATTATTGGTGTCAAAATAGAAGAAAATATTCCGTGCGTAACAGCGCAATTTCCTTCGCGGTATGTAACAACAATGAAACTTTGTGATGAGGCAAAATATTTTTCTTAAGGCAATATATAATATTTTTTTTTTTTAACTTGAAGAGTATACATTAATTATTTGCCGTAAAACATAAAAACTATAAAATTGAAAATCCCTTTTACACACGACTTTACTTTTACTGGATCTCTATAAAATCATAAACTTTCAGAAAAATAATGTATCGAGAACGCAGTTTAAAGATAACATTCGCAGATCCCCAAGTGCGATCACGGTTTAATACGTACGCACGCGTGTATGAATCTATCGCGCTTAATGCCTGCACCTGTCGCGATAAACACGACGAACGAATCGTGCGTGCAAGAACAGCCTTGGGGTTGCCAAGTCATTACGTTAATTCTCGCGATCTTTTTCTGCTTGCTTTGAAAACGATTATTTCAAGTCGAACGGGGCTGTGTGTACACACTTCTCGCAACGAAATAAATCTCGTCGTCGAGAAGGTGGCGAAGGCCACTTACGATCATGTATGTATGCCGTCGGAACTCGTGTGAAAAATGACGAGGTGGAAAAGCCTGCAAGAACGACATGAGATGAGAGCGTTACGAGAGAGAAGTTGCGCGCGAGAAAATAAGATCACGTTGAGGGGGAACGAGGAAAGGAAAATCTCCTCAGAAGCGACAGCGGATTTTGCCCGTGGGTGGTTGTATACACAAGGGATTTATAAACTTCCGAGAGACCGCGAAAATTTACTCTGCTACCTGTCCGCGAACTTCTTCCTGCGGCCCGAGCAGATTTTGCGCGAAATGAATCGACCGGGCTGAGTGGTTCCATAAATTCCCGGAGTGTCCCGGAATAATGCTGCAGGGACGTTGACAAATGTAAATAAGATTGAAACTCGCGTAGCGTCGGTTTAACGCGCGAATCCGAGACGGGTGTGAGAAAAGATGAAAGTTTTGCGTCCACGGGAATGTCGGGAAGACAAACGGGATATGTTTTTTCTTTCGTGTGATCTAACCTCAAACTTGTGTCATCCTGGTGACAGAAATGCAAGTTAAGTGGAAAGAATTTACACGTACCATATGTGAAAATTGAATATTATCGGTGTAAGTTAAATAGAATTCATTAAAATAGAATTAAAATCTGTAATTGTGTAATTAGACTAAAAGAATGCAGAAGCGCGTACAAATAATTCTGCAACTTTATAGAAAGAGTAGAAATCTGTATCGCGAATATTCGCGCGTACAAACAAAAAAGACAAGAATCTTATTACTTCTCTGCAAATTTTTATTGATTTTTTTTTTTTTTTTTTTGCATAAAATGTATCCGATCAATAATAATTCTTATTACTTCCCTGCAAATCTTATTGTGTGAGATATGTTTTTTCGCATAAAATGTATCTGATCAATGATGATTATAAATAGCCGGGCAAAAAAGAAGTTGTCAGTTCTATTTTCAGAAAGCATATCAACATTGGTATAAATTACTTTGCGTGATTCTTGTTCTTCAACAAAGCTCAAATTTGTTGGCTCGCTCAATCGACAATTCTGGAAGGACCTCAAGGACTTGATAATATAGGTACGCCGGATAAGGCGAACATCGTGACATAGTATTCGCCCTCTCTCCGTTGACCTCATTAGCGATGCACATGGTGCAACCACGTTCATCGGCGTCACTTTCGAATATCGTGCAAATATTTTCCTGACATCTGACACAGTCTTGAAACGTGTCTCATCGGTGCAAAATCAATGTAACACATAGCTCTAACCAAATGAAAAATCAACAAATCTGTTTATTAATAAATTGGGACAACGGATTCCGCGGGTGACAAAAAAAAAAAAAATAAGATTACTGGAGCGCCATGCGCTGAAATTTAATAGATTCTCCAGATAGAAGACGATTGAGTTGTGTGTCATCATCCGATGGACGAATGCATCGGAAGCGAAAAATAGACCGACGAGGCACAATAAATACCGACAACAAGCGACAGGAAAGAGGAAGAAAGAATAAAGAAAGCATCCTCTTCTTTGTCATCCCGAGGACTTCTCGAGAAGGTGATGTCGACGACTCTTCTCCTTCCAGGAACTTTTAATTTCCTGGTATTTACCGGAGGTAGAGTGGTTCGGGTGGGGTAACAAGCGTGTGCACGGGACGGGAAATACAGGGAGTAAGAGGAAGGTGGCGGGGAGACGGTCGACTTATCGTTTACAATGATAGTCGTCGCGCGGCGCGCACGAGGGATCGCAATTGAGTTCGGTTCGGCGATACTGAAAAGCTCAGCGCTGCCGGCTGCGAGCTCTCGTTGGCTCCAGCTATTGATCGGAGGCCGACCGACCTGGGTCAGGGTGTAGCGGTGTGTGGAACTGCATCGGTGCAAACCATCTACGTGTGCAGCACAAGGGTGTGGGTACGTGCACCCTTGCCGCCGTGCTGCACACACTCGCGCCGCTGCACACACCGACACCGCCAGGGTCGTGACCAGGAATCTCACCCTCCCCTTCCCACCTTTCTCCGAACGAAATGCTGAAATAGCTGAATAGCGCCTTGCCTCTCATTCTTTTCCCTTACGATATTTTAAGCAGTCCCATAAAATTTTTGAAAACTTATGCAACTGATACACGTCGTAAAATAGCATAGAAAAATATTAATAAAACACACATTGACAAGTGAAATAATAATAATAAATCTGTTTTTTCGCGTATTATTAAATATTGTAAAATGAGTATCGTGAGTCACATAATAAAATACCTCTAACTTTTCGCAATACTTTAATTTTGTAAATTTAAATTATAACTACTGTGCAAGAGATCCTTGTGTTTACGTATATTTAACTGTTAATAATTATGTAAAACATAATTTGACATTTTGAGAGACTTGATTGATTTCGAATTTATCTCACAGAATCTATTACTTATGTCCATTTATGTTCTTTCGGTATATAAAATTTCGCCGATAAGCGGTCAAACAATTTCATCCCTAATGATGATCCTGGACGCTTTGCACAGAGCTGCATGGGCCGCATCTATCTGTTGTAACCACGCCACGAGCCAATGTGAACCACGAGGACAAAAGGCGCGCTATCACATTATTTACCTACCTTACTCTCGCGCAGCCTTATGTAAATTATATATATATATATATATATGCCGAGGTCGCGATAAAATTCACGCCGAAAAAAAAAGGGACGACGCGCGAAATGGTCCATAAGAATTCCGGTAATACTGAATCGGCCCGCTAACACCGGAATCCGCGGTCGGGACACGCGTCCGCCGCAAAGAGGGATGAGCCTCGCAAGCCAGAATGCAAGTCCGCGTCCGGACGTAAGACGCATTATTGGTACTTTGGCCTCATTTTCATCGCGAAAATGTAGTTCATCCTCAAATTCCAGACATTACACGTGTAGAATTATCGTTTGATAATAGTCCAAGTCGGCGGTGGGATTACTTGTTAGCGTTTAATACAGCGGAACTGTTCTCAAATAGTGAAAAATATCAAAATATTGTCATTATTGCGTGCGCGCGAATATTTATTATTGATACGATAAAAAAATGTATATTTTAAAAAATGTTTTATGTAAACTTTATTTACGTGTACGTTTTCTTTCGAATACTATTTGTGTTGTTATCTTCGCTTTATGTCTGACATCGACTTGCGCACAAAATTGCAGTCCGGAAGCGTGACAGAGTACAGGACATTAGCACGATGTCGTGCGATCGTGAAATATGACATCGACAAGCTATTGGGTATTTAGGTTACGCGTATTTTCTATTGGCCCGCGAATTATTAAATTCGCGGATCTAACGAACAAGCGACGGGTGGCTTACCTCGTTGGTGTTCCATCGATGCCTCTGAGTTGGAAAGTGTTCAGCTCGCGGCAAGGTTTCCAGATTTTCGGGAAGCTTTATCGGGTCGCCGTCTGCGTGATAAATTACATCAATTAATTGCTGCTTTCTCACCGTAAAATGTGAGATGGTTGGTGGAACACATCGATTTCAGAAGCGATCTGTTCTCGTTTGCCCGCGTTACATTATTTAACCGGACTTGACTGAATTTACGTACGTCGTGTGCGTGTTGATCAATCGTGACAATTTTATAGCAGATCGATACGCACAATCGTTATTGTGTGTGTCATGAGCATTAGCGGCTGCTCACTCACACTGGCGACCATTTTAGTATTATACGTGCTTGTGTCATTAGCTCTGTTTATACACAACCGATCGAAAAGTCCCATCGATCTAAGTTATATGTATGTGCATGCTCTCGCCATAAAATAGCACTTGTAATAGATTGCACTTTCCACGAACGCTGCGAACTACCTACTCCCGTTAGAATCTAAAAAACCTGATGGTCTAAAGATTCTTTACCGAGAATTTTGTAGCACATTATTTGCACAATTACTTTTTTTTTAAATAAAAACAAAATAAATATACTTTCTCCATTTAAAAAAAAAGTTATGTTAAAGATCAAAATTATTGTTACGTACATATACATGTACATATATATAATATACATAGATATATATATATGTGTGTGTTATATATGTACTCTTATTAACATTTGATTTATGTATATTTTCACATTTTATAATTGTTTTAAAAAGTTGTGCACGCATAAATATTTTCTAAAAGTATTTTATACAAAAGTAACTATTAAGAAAGATGCAAAAAACTTATTCAGAAATTTAAACAAATATTTATGATACAAAAAGTATTTGGCAAAGAGTTTTAGCTTGTGTGTAAAATGTGCGATTCATAAAAATGAATACACAATGTTGGAATTATAAATAAAAAAACTTATTCTTCCATTTTTAAATTAAAGATATAATGTGCATTCTTGAATTATTGAAATTCAAGTACCAGTTCTTTCTGAACCAGGACACAAAGCAAATGAGAGAGAGAGAAAGAAAAAAAAAGAGAAAGAAGAGAGAAGGTTTCTATTTACTTGATAAAATGCTTCCGTATTGCAGTTTGCGTTTTCTCTCGATATTATTGATATTACGCACAGAATACATCTGTGCTTTCTCGTTCGTATTTTACATGATATATCGACATTAAGCATCACGCGTTTAAACACTGTCGTGTTTTATAGAATACGATATGTAATAACATTTCATATGTATAAACGCTTTTAGCATTTTACATGATTTATTGTAACACTTTATTACTTAACATAATCTTTGATGTACCTTTTGTTGCAATCTTTTCTGGAAATGATGTATGTAAAAACATGTGTATAAACTTTTCAATATACACACACACGCAAAACAAAAAGCTCGCAAGAAATATTGACAGAAACGAGGACAAATATGGCGAACCATATTTTTTTGAAATGTCAGAAATTGTGTTGTATAAACTTAAGTTGATCGTGATCAGGAAATTCTTTATGGTCGTATAATTTACAGCAACCTTGTTATCAAGTAACCTTGTTATGCTTTAATTACCTGCACGAAAAAAATACATACATATTAAAAGTTCATTGCTCAAGTACATTTTCTGCATGAGAGTTTCTTAATTTTTCTACACAATTTAAAACTCGGATATAAAAGTGTAAACATTTATATTATCTATTCAACATAATTTTATTTAGTTTCAGTCTTCATCTCCTCCGTACAGAAATTCAAACTAAATTCTGTGAACAAAAGTTTGCGTTCCCGAAATATATGCGGAATAATCTGTTCTAAGTTAGCGAGAATTATTCGAGCGAATCAAATATTTATCTAAGTGCGCTTAGCTTTCGGTCACCCGTGGCTTATACAATATTCATTGAGATTCGCGAAACTTGCCAAAACTAGGTGCCATTAAATAAACTTTCAATCATAAGTGCGATACTTAAGAGCAGTTGCCGCGGTTTCCTGGATTTCATAATAGCAAAGTGATATCTATTGACCTAGAACTTTTTAATATCACGATGTTACTTAGTCAAGCGTATCATATAATATAAAATAAATATATTGCATACCTCTTTTATAATTTCAAAAACAGTGAGAAAAAGAGTGTAAATAATAAAAAAAAAAGACGTTACATAATAAAACAGTAGAAAGTTTTGGATTTTCTAATTTCTATAAAAATGATTGGACGATTGACAAAGCTGAAGAAAATAAACTTGCTACTCTGAAACATTTACGATGCAAATCTTAGATCTTAAAATTTTATAAAATAAAATAAACTCTGTAGATAGTGTTGAACAAAAAAAAAGAAAAGAGAAAGAAAAGAAAGCAAAAAAGTGAATAACTGTCAGCAAACTGTTTTAAAAATACTTTTTCTTCGTTTATAAAATAATATAAACTCTAAAATAAATGTTAACAATAATATCCTTTGTATAATAAATTTTCCTTAGAATATTTTAGATTTTCCTAAAATATTTTAAAAAATAAAAATAAGCTTGAAAATCTCGCACTTGGCGTGATCTAACGCGTAAAAACGCTGGGTTTTCTACTAAAAGGTTTGGATGCGTAAACAGTAGGTAAACTCACTTGGGGCAAGGGGCGTCGGGTAAGTCGCGTGGTAGACGACACGCTGTGGGTTCGAGTGATTGTAACCCGCCATCTCCGCGATGCTGGCGCGTGCTCGCGCTGCTTGGATCTTACCGATCGCCGTGGCCGATCGTCATCGTCTTTGAGCATACGCGAGACGCGAGCGTAGCTGGGCCCTGCTGGGCATCTCCGAATGAACTTTCTTTCTTGATGGAGCCGCCGCGTGCTTCGGTGACGACGATCGCGTGTCTGATATGACGGTTATCCGCTGATGATCGCGCTGCTTCGAGCGGCACGAGTTGAGAACACAATCCTGTTTTCGTCAGGACAGCTTGCCAATCGCAGTTTCCAGAACGCAGGGACGGCGCTCGGATTGATGTTGTTCTCGTGAAGATTGCGCTCCCGGATGACGACGACTCTCTTTAGAACGGCAGGACATATCCCCCAGAGGAGCGCGCACACGAGCTGGATTATTATTATTCGAGAACGACGGATATCGATCGACGGTCGTCGCGAGCGCGTCGTGTCTCGATTCTTTCGCTAAATCTCCTTTTCAGCTCACTCTCGAAGCAAGAGAGATCTCTCGCAATTGAGCTTCTCGCTTTCCGATTTTCTCTTTCGCTCTCGCTCTCACTCTTTCGTGCTTTTTTCTTAGATTCTTTTGCTAGTATAAAAAATTGGAGCTCCACTGGTTTTTCTACATCACGCGGTCCGGAGCCAGCCTTCTTCTTCTGAACGTTCCTATCTTCCTTCCTACGTCGTTTTCTACGATGACAGCTTCTTGCGATTTTCCCTTCCCCCTTGCTTTTTTTTCCCCCGAACGTTCTCTTTTTCGCGTGAATGCGTTGTCACGTTCTCACAATTTGACACTTCTTCCTCTCTTCTTCTCTCGTTCAAAATTCCAGTCTCTCGTTGCTCTCTCTTTTTGTTGAACGCTCCGGAACTTTTTTTGTGTGTAGTTCTTCTTATATCCTAAGTTACAACACTGAACCCGTCCCCATCGGGGGGACAAAATAATGTAAGGGTCACACAGTATAGAGAGAACTTAAAATGCGATTATCCCGTCCCGTAGCAGCCGACGCACGCTCTTCCGCGATATCTCGCTTCTTCTCTCTCGCGATTTCCCTTTCTCCCGTTCTCTCGTGTTCCCGATCTCCTCACTTCCGTTGTATCGCGCACTCGTTCCGATAGAGAAATAACTTGAGAAAATAGACAACTTTTCTATCTTTTGTTGCTGATTCTTTTGTGTTGGTGCTTGTGTGTGCGTGTTGTATTACGCGTTCGCTTTGGAAAAACCGGAAATGCAATTACCTCGTCGTACGTCCCACTCTCTCTCTCTCTCTCTCTCCCTCTCTCTCTCTCTCACTCTTTCTCTCACGCTCTCTTTTTCTCTCACCCTTTCTCGCGTTCTTGCTTTTTCTCTTTCTGTCTGGCCGTGCGCGCTCTTTACCACTTCGTATCTTCGTGCCTTCTTTTCTCTTTCTTATCTCTCCTTTCTTTTTGCAGACGGGTGTCTGACGGGTGTAAAGTTTACAGAGAGTCCTTATATAGGAGAAGTGTGTTGTTGTTGCTGCTGTTTCGTGTTTTACAGTGTTATTTACAAGTATGTAATGTTTTTGTTTTTGTTAATAAAATAGTTCAAATTAGTCTTTTGGCCCCGCGTGTCTGCTCCCGAGCGGCGGGAGCCGCAGAGTGAGGCAGCTCGCGACTCTCGACCTCCGTCTCACCGTTCCTCTTGCCCCTCACTTCACCTCTTCGTTCCTCTCTTCGTCCCCTCCACACACTGCCTCGGACTCTTCCAGCCCCTACCAGTAGCACCACCACCACCACCACCACCACCACCACCGTCACTGCCACTCGTGAGGACGATCGTCCTCTCTCTATATCTTTCTCTATCTCTTTCTCTCGTTGAAGTCCAACTATTCGGCCCCAGTCATAGCTCCCGCCCCTATCCCCGTTCCTGTCCACGAGTGTCTGCCGAAACTCACCCTCAGCACCTCTAACATCGCCACCTATTCTCCTTTACCTTTTTCCACCTCGTTCAATCTTCCTCTCTCGCTCTCTTTTCCTCACTATTTCTCCTCCCTTCCTCAAGCGCCTACATCTACTTACCACTTTTACGCTTACTAACAATGTGTGTGAGTGCACCCTCGTGCCAATTCCTGTGCGAAGCTACCGATGGTATGCCGTTCGTTACCTACCTACCTACCTACCTACCTACCTACCTACCAACCTACCTACCTACCTAGCTGGTTGACTAACTACTCTCGGAGTACTCGTTGGAGTTGTAAATTAAGGATTACCGAGAATGCAAATTAATGTCGAGGCACACGTACGTATAGAAGAGAGAGAGAGAGAGAGAGAGAGAGATGCGCGTAGATCAGCCATCATTTGTTGTCGTTGCGCGAAACGAAGTGTGTTGCACTGCTGCGACCGAGATCTCGCGAGATAATCATTCGTTATCCGGTCCTCAGTGGATTCGTTCCCATTTGTGCATCTCTCGCTCCAAATAATTCTCACACACCGTCGACAAATCGATGCTCGTATGTCTCGCGTCTCTGTCGTCAAAGCCGATAAATTCACGGCGATTTCACCGAAAGCGAGATGGACGAGAGTTTCGCGAAGTAATCGTCGATTTGCATGCGGAACGTAACCTTGAACGCGATACGCCGCGAGGTTTGGAAGAAGAAACGACAAAGTAACGACTCATATATGGCTCCGCCAAAATGGAACGTATTGAAAAATCACGTTACGGGCGTGATAAATGAGAAATTGGAAAATATTTAATATTAAATTCAAAAAAATTTGCTTTTTGACAGAACTTTTTTAACTTATCGAGAGAGATCATACATTATATTATACAACTCTTAAATAACATTACGCTGTTAACAGAGTCAATTTACAGAAGTTTGTAATTGCAACGCACGCCGGGCAAGAGAACCAAATTACGTACGCGAAACGCATATAACCGAGTTACCTGTAGTTTACAGCGTAAAGTTTATATATAGTTGTATAGAGATAAGATTCATGACAAAGCATACGCGCGAAAGGCATCGTTAACGTGGAAGGTCTGTGAAAATCGTAAACTACTTGATATAAGCTCTCGTGGTTGCGCAAATAATTTGCCCGGTAAAGATAAACTTTATGTTGCTGCTGACGTGCGCGCAGGCATTGAAGAAAACCGCACACAGTTTCTTTGAGACTCCCGTAGCGATTTCCCACATCCCGGAAAAGTAATTTACAAGATTATACATTATTCGGATTGCGACCGTAAATGCACAGACTGGAACGGCCGTTTCGGAATTTTATCGCAAAAAAAGATAGCCTTAACCTTACCGAAAACAATCGAAAGGTACTATCCAGGTTTTATATCAAACGGGAAAAATAAACCGAGAGCTCATTTCTTTGATTTATAAATAAAGAACGAACGTCGCATGTAACACATATATAAAATCCCTTGATGCATTTTAAATAAATTTCAATTTAACAGGGTCTCTTATTCAAATATTTGTGTGTGTGCGTGTCATACTTAAATAATAATGTTTCAAAAAGCTAAAACTGACACGGCAAACAAATAAATTATTTTTCACCAATTATCGAGGAAAAAGATACATAAATTCCGAATACTCTCGAGAATTGCCGATTAAAAGACACTCATCAAAAATAAAAGAATCCTCTCAGATGACAAAGATTAGTTAAGAGACATTAAAAACATCATTGTAAGCAGCAGCATTCACAACGGACAATCAAAATTGGACCCGACACTTTTCCATATACGTCTTCTGAAATTTTCTTTGTGAGGAGAAGCGACCGCGACAAAGAGATCTAAACGATATTCCTCTCACAATCCACGAGACGCAGGCCAAATCCTCTCCGAGACTTTGCACCTATACACATGAATCCTGCAGTCGCTCGTGCCACGAGAGTCGTACGTTTGCGCGCGACTGGTGTGTACCCCAGGCGCACATGTATGTACAAGTACATTATATATATATATATATATACATTTTATATATATATATATACATACACAGTGGTATATATGTACTCATAAGCGGGGCATGACACAGCACACATCGGATTCTCGCAGAAGGTTCGTGTCGAATTTTAATGGAGGTGCTGCCACCTTCCAGTGACCTCTGGAGCCAAGCCGCGCCAAAAGGGTCAGTCCTGTAGAGAGCGACTTGCGAAAGAAGAAAAAAAGAAACAGCCAGCCAGGGGTGAAGCGCAAGGGGTAGAAATCACTCAGGCGCCCCTATCGCCAATCTGATTAATGGATAAATTCATGAGTTAGGTATTTATATGGATTTAAGCGCGCCTGTATGGCGCGCACGTAGCTTTAGAGCCTCGCTAAATTGACGAGTGCGAGGGCACGTGGACACGTGTACGGGAGATCACGAGTGCGCCGTGCGTAATGTACGTAAATCGGGGACGATGATTTTTTCATTGCTCTAAGTAATTTTTTTGAAGATACGTAATGCAATCATGTTTAAAACATTTTGGTGGAATATTCTTTTTTTTTTTTTTAATGTATTAGATAATTTGCAAAAATATATACAATTGTGTAAAATCTCAGAGAATTTAATGTCGTCATATCAGAATATTTTACTCTTGTAACTCTATTAAAAGACATGTTAACTTAAAAATAATTAAAATAATATTAGGATACAAATGCACAATAAATAAAACTAAATCATCGATATCTGAAAAATTTAAGTTTCGTGTACTTTTCTTACAATCTATAGATATTATTATTATTATTATTCTGTTCACGTAGTTTAAGACAAAATATTTTAAGTGTTTTTGACAACATTATCTGTCTAGGATTTTTTCAGAATACCTGGAGCTTAATTTTCGATTTTATTTACCCTCTCTACAAATCCGCTCCTGATTCGATTAGCTTCCAATCGCACGCGGTTTCTGTCACGTTAAGCTTGTAATTTATTTGTAGCCCGGTAATTGAGCGAATCTCGTGTCAGCAAAATGAAACAAGCTCCCGCCTTTCAATCCTCGGTGAGTACGAGGCCACTCCGATTTATTCCCTTCTGTGAGCATCATATCGGGGTCGCGATATGCAGTCAAATTCAATCGCAATTATTATTTTTGACGCAGAATCATTTTAGTTCTTTCTACTTTAATTAACATTGTTCTTTTACACGACAAATAAAAAATCACAAAATTTCTCTATAATTCACAACTTAATAAAATCCCACTTATTACAAAATACTTTATTTACTTTTTATTGATATATTTTTGTTTGATTCATATTTAAAACAGAGTAATACATCTCTATTTCTGTAAACGTGGAAACGTGTTTGTCTTTGAAATGCAAGCATTCACGAAGATCTCCATGTCCATGTTACGTCGCACACTGTTAAACTTCGCGTACACGATTCTGACGGTTCGGCTGTTGACAAAGTAAACACGCATTAAGCTACACATACATCATTCACGATTACACACGTTCTACTACTCGCGTAGGCAGAAGTGGAACGCACGTGCGAGATGATTTCTGACCGTACCCGACATATGGCCAGAAATGATTACAATTGTGTTCCTTGGAGCTGATCCGCCAACTAATTTTTGGGTCTGTGCCGAGTTCACCCGCGTCTTGCCACTACTTTATGATATTCGTCTCGACTCGGACATTGAAACAGAGCGTTAGTTATATAGTCCTCAGTTTGTTTCACTTTGATTTATGGTGGCGGTGATACAAAAACGCCACGGGCAAAGCGGAGCAAGACTGACTTTCTACGGCAAAAACAACGGCCCGCCGATGTGAAGAGCCGACAGAGCAATAATTCTTTCATCTATCATAATTGAAATCGAACCAAAACAAAGATTTTATGTAAAATTTACATCGTGGCACGTATGAATTAGTTGTAGAAAATATCTTTTTTTTCTATAGATTGATATATATACTCTATATGCACCTAATACTATATACATATAATATATATATACATATATATATATGTATGTATATAGTAATATATGTATGTAGTATATATATATATATATAGTATATATAGTATATATAGTATATATATCAATCTATAGAAAAAAAAATATTGTCTGTAACAAATATATATGTATAGTATACTATATACATATGTAGTATACTATATACACATGTGTGGCCTAAATGTTTTAGAAATTGAAGCGTGATATCGTTATAATACAATTAATTCCTGTCGTTCTCTAGTGGAACATAGGACCTCCGAAATCGTTGGACTGTTTCGTCGGCCACGATTTTGGAGGCCTTATGTTCCACTAGAGAATCCAACGATTCATTTCGTTATTCATTAAATCTCGGATGTACAGATGATTAGTCCATAGCATCCAAAGTGCGAATTGCAAAGTGTATGGACCTACAAATTTTAGGTGAGTTCCGAACCACCGAAAGTGCGCATGACACTTCGAGCTAAGAATACACTCAATTAATTATTGAAGGCCCGATTCAGTTCGTTTTTCAAATCGAACAACTTGATTGAAAGTGATCGGCTCGGAAAGAAATCCTGAAATGTTTAGAGCGGATTCGAACTCG
This sequence comes from Pseudomyrmex dendroicus, assembly GCA_014825645.1. NCBI lineage: Eukaryota > Metazoa > Arthropoda > Insecta > Hymenoptera > Formicidae > Pseudomyrmex > Pseudomyrmex dendroicus. The sequence continues at coordinate 14,280 of QVNZ01008503.1, forward strand.
GGACCTCCATGTTTGCGCAACCCCCGCACTCAAACCGCGAGACCAATGGGCCGGTCAAATCAAGAAATAAGACTTTATTTATAGCCATCCATTGAAATGTACGTGCGAATGTATGTGAAATACATACATGCATATATATATATATAATTTTTTTTTTTTTTTTTACGCACCTTATCAAATTGCCTGAGCATTGTGACTTCAAGAATCATTGGAAACCGCCCCATATATTGGATCGTATAGCGCACATGACTCATAAGTGTTCTTGAGACTAATGAAACGCAGTAGGGTTTCATTTCCTTCTGCATTGGGAAATAGCAATACATATTAACCCGAAATAATTATTGGAGATCCGATTCGCCAAATCAAACGATCAACTCGATTAAAGAACTGGAGAAAAAATCCTAATGTGCGGATTCAAACTCGGAATTTCCATGTTTGCAGCCCCTAGGCCGCAAGAGTGAGCCGGTCTTTTAAAAAAACTATAGCTATATGCTAATTGAATCCTAACAATATTTGTGCAGCATCCGTTTTTTCAATCTGGTAAAAAACCATTTTTCAACAAATAAAAGAATTATTCTATGTAGCACGTCAAACATTTGTATTAAAAAAATCGTTACCGAAATCTCTCGTTCTCGCGTTGACGATACTTTATCACGAAAATGTGACGCGCAACGTTATTGAACATTCAAGTCGTAAATGCGAGCTAAATCTGTCAACTCTATACACTCACAGTATCTTTTTGGTATTGTATAGAGATAGAGTTTTATTGCACAAAATCAAACGCTCATCGTTTAATTTCTATTATATATACCACGATCTTTTTAATATTTTAGCTTAATATTAAGAAGCTTTAAGAACCATACGCTAGATGGCTACGTGCGAAATATATTATTTTTAATGTGTAAATTAAGACACACAGAAAATTATACACATAGAAAATTCAAGTAGAATAACAATTCTAAAATTCATAGAAGATGCTACTACTTTATAATTTACCGCACGGAATGCTGGAAATTCGGGTTCGATTCGCTCAAGTTTTTTCTTTTTTTAATGTATGTTTTTTAAATTTCATTAGGAGTTAAATAAGTAATTCATATATATGTGATGCAAAATAGCATCCTATATGAATTTTAAGATTGTTATTTAACTCGAACTTCCAATGTGTATTAATTTATATGTTAATTATATATTTTGCACATCAAGCGTACATGGCTTCAAAGTGCTATTTCTTTAGTGATACTTAGAGGAGATTGGGGCTGATTGACACGAGTAAAAAGTTAAAGTCTTGATTAGTGATAAAAAAATAATACAATAATAGCGTTACCGACATATGTAACGTGACAGTTGATATTGTCGCGAACATGTGTCTTCTTTTAGCTTTATTTTTAGCACTTATTTTTCATCACTAATCAAGACTGTAACTTTTTACTGATGTTACAGCCCTAGTCTCCCCTAATATTTTTCTTATATATTTTTTTTTTAAATTAAAAAAAATAATATAAGTAATATAAGTAATATAAATGCACGAAAGATCTATATCACAACATGCACAATTGTTTTTATGTAAGTCGTAGCATTAAATAAATAGTTACAAATTATTACGTTATCCAACTGGGGCACTCAGATAAAATTAATTAACGTGCAAATAAAAACTTATTAGTGTAAGTCTCAGTCTAACGATCCGCAATCTCGCCTTAGCATTGCATACGTTCTATAAACCGATTCGCCACTCTCGGCCGTTTTCCGTCACCCTCAAATATCGCGTCTCTAAATAGTCTTGAAGTAACCGAAATAGTTTAGAGAGGCGCATACATATTTTCGTACGCGCGTCAATCTTTTTGTTGCAAACCTCTCGACGCAACAAGAAAGTGATGTTTATTGCATTGAATTTTATTTCTTATTTTTTTTGCGCGCGTACATATACATAAAGAAATAGAATAATAATAATAATTTTTATTTGAATTAACGTTTTTACTTGTGACACATAGGAATTTTTTCTAAAGAAATTGAATAAATTAAATCGTATCATTTTTCGTTTATCAGAGATAAAACACACGACAAAAGCTTTTTTTTTTTTTTTAATTACTATATAAGCAAGTCCGAAATGAATAGAGTAACACGAATACGATATAGCAATTCGCAATCGATGATATCGTAGTGATAAGAAACATACAAGCGAAGTGATTTTACTGCTTGTGAGCTTGGAGAAAATTGATACGAGGGACGTACACGCAACCCTTTATTGACGAGTTGATAATTCATTATATGCGAGAGAGAGACCGGCGTAATAGAATTAGTAGCATTACAATTAGTAGCTTGCTCCTTTCTGTCGCTAATTTATTTGCATTTATTCACTATTTTTCGACATTTCGTGTTTAAATCGACTCTAAAAACAGATCTCACAGATTCTGGAATATAGTATAACAGAAATGAGTGAAAAATACACGTGTGTGTTAAAAGCGCGCACGGAAACAAGTAGGTAACTGAATATCTGATCGCATGTCGCGCTAAATTTTGGAAACGACACTTTAGCTTAACATGGACAATGCGTTTCGCTTCCCGCTGAAATATCATCTACCGCTGATAACGATAATATCGTTAATGGGCCATAAGTAGATAACAGAGACGAAGCATTAGCGCTATAAAAATTAGAGTTTGATAATTTGCTACACCAAAAAATTGAGATCTAACCTAACCTAACCTATTAATAAAAATAATTGATTGCACGTTTCTTATACTTTATATATACTCTGTGTGTATATACATATATACAGAGCGTCCCACGAAAATGTGTTGAAACTATCAACTGTTATTTTCGACAAAATGTTAGAAAAAGTTTTTATGGGTTTTCACAAAAAAATTGAGTTTTGTACAAATTCAGACGGTGCGCACTTTGAAAATATTTATCATTAGCTTACTTGAATATTATCGTATTTCTCATCAATAAAATAAATTGATATGCAAACATTTTGCTAAATTTTATTTATATTCATTAAAAACTACATACTTTTCTCTTTTCAATGCAATTTTTGTTTTTCCAATAACTCAATACATTCGAAAATGGTAGTTGATTAGTTTCAACACATTCTCGTGGGACACACCCTGTATATGTATGTATGATGTTGACCATACGTTGTTATTGATATAAGTTTTTTTTTCTTCTTCGACTCACTCGTTTATATACATATAATATTTCGATAATCATAATATTTCCTATAATCATAGAAAATTATCAGCGATTGCAAATCTTTGTCTTAATTCCTATAAATATTTAATAAATTAATCATCACAACGATCATTTATATCTTATAATCATTTATATTATCTTTTATATCATCCCAATAATGTTCATGATAAATGAAGAGAGACATATTCGATATTTATCTTTTTTTTATCATTTTTAAGAGACTATACGTATACATTATGTCATTCTTCGACGACCAAGAGAGATCACACTCTTGGACGTCTTTCCGAAAGATTCGTAGCAAAGATTGCGGAAGAGCTGCACAAGAAGGAACAAGAAGAGCTAGGATTACAAGCGGACACAAAGGAGGAGAACGAGGGAATCGCGCTAACACGAGTCAGGCGCGAGGCGATCAATTACGTAACTCAATAAAAGTGGGTCACGTGTCAAATTGCGGAGCCATCCCCGAGGTGTCCAACTTTTTGGTAAAAGCTCGTAAATTACCAGTCAGCTAGCTAGCTTTGCTATCTTCCCGCGCGACTTTAAATAGAATGTCGACAACTAGTGTCCTCCCATTTTCTCGCGTTAGTCGCTTTTTCTTTCCATCTTTGTCATCTCTCTTTATCTTTTTCCTTCCCTCTGATGTTTCTCTTTTCTCTTCACGTAAAGTAGTTTCTTACCGAGGCTTTTTTCGTGTAAAGAGACTGAAGCTGGCCGGACACGTAAGTTGTTGTTAGACGTCGACAATAGCTCGACGTCAATGTGGTAGCGAATGTGATAGTATAAAAGAGAGAAAAAGAAAGAAAGGAAGAAAGAGGGGAGGAGAAAAAGAGAGAGAGAGAGAGAGAGAAAGAGAGAAACAGACAGATAGAAAGGGTAGATTTACGCGAGAGAAGTGTAGGAGAGAATTGGGATGGGCGACACGAACTATAGGAAGTACAGAAATGAAAAGCAAAGAGGAAAAGAGAAGCGAAAGCATGACGAGACCAAGAGAACCGAAGAGAGAAAGATAAAGACAGAAAGAGAGGGAAGGAGAAAGAAGAAGGGGAAAGAGAGAAAGAGAAAGAGAAAGAGAGAGAGAGAGAGAGAGAGAGAGAGAACGTCGCGGCAGGAGAGCTAAGACAATCAATAAGATTGCCAGGTCCGAAGAAACCTCGAGCTCGGATTCGTCTAGTGAGTTCGGTACGCTTCCTGCTAGGCGCGAAGAGAATCATGTTTCACGAGAGCTAAATCATCTAGGTCGCATCTTTGAATGCGAGATGTCGAATTAGAGTCTTCCGCAAGACGAAATGAAACTGGAGAGTGGGAAACGATGAAGGTCGATTTAAAGGGGAAACGAGCATTACGGGAAAGAGACTCTATGTTCACTTCAAGGAAAGTTGATATCTAGTTTAGTCACTAGATAGGCAATCGGATAGGTCAGGATAGAACGGGATAGAGCCAGGAAACGTTCATGGATACCGAGTCGCGTGGATAAAAGGGGTTGCTAGAGCGAGAAAACGGCGATGAAAAGTGTGCGCAAGAGCGAGAACGAAGATACCGCACGGTCGCCGCTCTGGCGGATATTGCCGGAACGAATTACCCCGTGTTGCTGGGAGTGCACTTCTTCGAAAGCTCGAATGGAGCGTTACAACGTCGATGTCTCTCCCGGAACGAGAGATTCCGGAGATGAAATTTCACGTCGATAAGGAAGGCTACCCCCTCAACTGTGATAGAAGTATAGAGTACTTTAGTTCGTCTTTATATACGTATATATTATTGTATTAGATTGTGTTTTTTCTCAATTTTCTTTTATTTATCATTCTTAAGATAAAGAAAAAATAGCACTTTTCACAAGATAAAAAAAAATTGTGTATTTAAATTCAACATTAAGAACCTTAATAAAATGTTATTCCATTTTTATAATTTTATAAAATTATTAAAAAATTATTAAAAAATTAATTATTAATTATTACTTTAAACTACAAAAGAAAAAAACTAATACTAATGCTAACTTATTTGTTTAGTAATTTTATAAGAATCTTAAAAGTTTTATTTTTGAAATAATTTTTGCATTTTATAAAAATTTATAATTTTTCCTTAGTTTTACATTAACATTATAATTATTATTTACAATGGAGATTTTTCAAAATAACCTTTTAATTTTTTTCTATTCTAACATTTTTTCTATCTCAAGATTTAGGAATTTAATTTGATCATCATCTGATAAAGATATTATAACACATAAGAGCAGAACTATACAAAGTATTAAAATCTGTTATATCGGAAAACTGTACATTCTAAGAGAAACTTAATCTCCACTCTATGTGATACTCTAACAATAAATAAGAAAATAGCCAATAAATAAGAAACACGATAAAGAAAGTCTGCGTTACACGAAAGCTGGTTACAAAACAGAAAAAACATTCATTCACACATATTTTTTTCAAACTTTTACGCGAGTATATTAAGAACATCATAAGTTACATAAATTAGTGTTATGGTTGAAGCCTGAAACGCTCACGGACGTTCCTAGAATTGACTTTCGATGTGCGAAACAATTAAGCGTCTTGATCAAAGTCCGAATGGACATTTGAGATATAACAAAATATTTTTTGTTGAGATATAATAAAATATTTTGTTTGTATTACATACTATCGTACATGTGGGTTACGTAGCAACGTATGAGAGAAGCTAATAAAAAAAAATATACTATACCATAATAAAAGATAACCGCGCGAAGCGCGCCAGGCTATCTTACGCGCGTAAAACAGATCGATGTATGCTTATTCGTAAATTTTTGTTAATTAAGAGATTTCGGTAATTATTGCAAATCTCGCAAAATGGATGATATAGAACTGCGACTCAGTTTTACTTCTTCTATCTGCCTATAAGAGATGTCAAAGTAATTGTCGGACACCCTGTATAATACAACAAATATAACAACATATTTCATATAGTATCAAACTGGCAAACATTATAACACAAAAATTTACATATCTGTTTGTTAATTTAAGTCTGATCAATATTTTACATAACTTTTAATTTGTGTTTACAAAAACCCGTTTTTTTGTTTTCAAAACTATATTTATTTATAATTATACGTTTATTTAATTATACGTAACAATTGTTTTTTATCGATTAAATACGCGCGTTTTAACAACGTTATATATTTGTATGTGACTTGTAGTGGATATTGGCGAAAACATAACATTTACTCTCTATTTCAATTAAAATTTCGATTAAACTTTGTATTAACTTGTGTTAAGTGTAACATTGCGGTAAGCGTCTGGATTCTTTTTCTTCTATACGAGAACATGTTCAACTGCTTCTCAAGTTGTCGTCGGGTTTCGTCACGTCGTTATAAAACTTGGTGCTCGTAAAAACTATCATCCCGAAATTTGCGCGACGCTTTAGTGCGAGCATTCGCATCTCGTAATACTTTTATCTGTCTACGTCAAACGGTAACTACTTTTCTGTAGCTGTCTTTTTCTCTCTCTCTCTCTCTCGCGCTCACGCTCTCTTTCTCCATTGTAGCAAGCCGCTCCTTCTATTTATATTCGGAATCGGATTTATGCACGAGTGCCCTTTATGGAAAATGTTGTTCGAAGAATAGAGGAGCTGACTATGCTGCTTGCAGTCGCCCGGAGGCAATGCATATGCCACTCGATTCGGAGTGCATGTGCATCTTTGCGGGTGATGCATACAGTCAGTCAATTCTGGAAATGAGCCGAACCCACTCTCCGCGGCGGAATACAGACGAGAACGTGGAAAGGAACCGAAGCCAGGCAAGGTCTTCGGAAAAAGCAAAGGCGGGAAACGCGATGAAATCCCGTATAGAGGAAAATTCCTTTTCCAGAAAAGGCGGCGGTAGCTGTAAGTGAATATCCCACGTAAAGTCGGAAGTTTGCGAATGTACGTGATAGTTTTTTCTGTATATTTTTTTCGCATCGCTTCTGTATCTGAAACTTTTTTTGCACAGCCAAAGATAGATTGGATCATTTGGAACAGAAAAGTCATATGTAATTTTGCAAAATTCGCAATATTTATTAAACTAAGTGGAAAGCGATGGTTTGTAGGCATGGATAAACGATTTTCGTAAAAATAAAAAAAAATAGCTTATTTCTGCAATCTCTTAGCAACGAGAAAAAGGCAGAGTAAAAAAGAAAGCAACGTGTGGCTTCTCGCTATCAGTTGATATTGATTTATTGATTTTCTGAAAATCATATGGTTTGTTTTCATACACGCTTACAGAGCCCGGACCATCATTTCCCACATACTCATTGATTCATTATTAATATTATTAATAACTTAAATATTGCGAGTTTTGCAAAATGATGTATGGGTTTTCTATCCCAAATAACCCAATCTATCTTCACACTCCGGCAGTGTCAAAAAGTTTCAGATATTATATAAATACAGTAAAACATGTTCTCGTAAAAAATAGATTAATAATTAAGTTACAGCGCAAAATATACGTAAGTTATACATTATTCGGACGTAGAAAACCATACGCAGGTAGAAAATACGCGATTTTATTCCACAAAAATTTAAGATATGATTTCACATTTCTTTCACATAAAGATAGATGTTTGGCTTTAGGAAAGATCGTGATTCTCGAAAAAAAAGCGCGATGATAAGTGACGATTTAGAAGTGAAAAGCTTCGGATATATCTTCTTCATAAAGCACACATCGATCGATTCTGTTTTCTCAGTCTTTATAAACGAGAAAGAAATAATCCCGCTGAATTGTGGATATTTGCTTTTTGCATTCGGTTTTCAACTGCATTTTGTTTTTATTCCCGCGTATCGCAATGTATCGCGCAAAAAATATCATATCGACACTGTGTATTATCAGAGATCAACGTGTAACAGTTGTTGTAATACAGAGGTCACCGTTTTTTCCGATGAACTGCGACAGCTAAATTCATTTGCAACTCCACAAAACAGTTTTTTTGTGAGGTGTACAAAAAATATGACAATTTCGTGTTACAAACAAAAAAAAAGTTACAACAATGCGTTACGGCGCGTTAAATCAACGAACAAAATTCTATTAATATTCCAACATCAATTTTCTATCTAAAATTATATTTTCTAGTACCTTTTCCGATCCAATTTTATATTTCTAAAATTACATTTAAAACTTGAAAATTGAAAAGTTCAATAATTAACATAGCAATTAAATGTTTAAAAATTTAAAAATCTCAAAGATTTAGATATTTATTGCAAATTCAAACTTGAAGTAAATTTTTGTTCAAGAAATTTGCATATAAAAGAAGTAAAAAAGATTTAAAAAATCGACAAACATATGTTCAATATGTTACTATAATACGTAATCTCATAATACACTGAGAGAAAAAATAGTTGCACATACCATAATTGTACTATAATTTATAGTTATTTAAGGTGCCAACTGCTTTTTTATAGTTATTTTAACAATGCTACTCATAGTTGATTCAATAATATATTATTGTTGCCATAGCTTTAACATGCATTTATACAACCATATACATAGTTTTATACACTAACTTGTGATTTATGTATAGTAAGTTGTACTATAAATATGATAATAAGGATCATAATTGAAAGATAAAAACATCATATGCTATAATTAGAAGTCGTACTTATATAATAGTAAGATTAAACTCTCTTACAACGATGCGGTATAGCGAATCAATCTTTATTCGGAGTTTTACGGAAAGCGGCTACTTGATTGGCTATATTGCAATATTTTGTAGATGACTTAAGACATGTGATAATGTGAAATGTGAAATGATTTTTATTGGTTTTGGGAAAATATTAAATTTCTATTTATAAATGTGATTACTAAAATATACTATTGCTATGATTCTATGCATTGTATGATTACTTTTCTGGTTATTTTCTTTATAGTTTCTATAAAATCTCTAGTACATTTGTAGTTAAAAATATAGTTAACCAGACTATTAATGTAGTCATAAAAATGTATGTCTTAAGTTACTTTCCTTACTTAGTTTTTAGTAAAGCTGATGTCAACAGAATAGTCACATTTATCATACTTTTGATTGTAATTATTACTTAAAAATGTGTGTTTTATTTACCATCTGTTATTTGACATTTGACTATGTTATTATTTTAAATTATTATAATCTATAGTAAAATTTGTACATATTTGTTAAAACTATGCATATAAAGTTATTAGTGATAGTATAGCAATATTAACGATATAAATAAGAATTCCAATTATAATTATTTCACTATGCAATTATAATCGCAAATACCAAACACTTTTTTCTCAGTGTACGTAAAGTTCACTATATATTTCAAATGTATCTTTTCAAATCTCTCTCGACCTTTAATATAAATTGTAGCTATTCGTATTCTTATCCTGCACGATTATCAGCACGTTAATAGCTGTAACGTGCACATATCTGCTTCTTGGCCAAATCGCACAAGAAGCTACTAATTGTAAAAGTTGTGTAGTACCAATAGTTTATTGTTCTCTCACAATTGATCGCATGATTTACGGGCTTCGAAGAATCATTCCGAGGTAAAATTCAAGATGTGTATGTGTGTGTGTGAGAGAGAGAGCGCAGTTTCCGTCTCCATCGTGACGAGTAGAAACTTTGGTCAGACTCCTCTCTGGTTCCCACCCGTTCTCGTGCGACGGCGTAACTCGTCCCGCTTTAAAACGCTGGCGTTTGTTTTAAACTTCATTGCGATTTTCTTCGAGTCTCAACGCGCGGGACTAATTCTTCGCCCGTTCCTTCGTTTTAGCTCTTCGTGCGAGAGCGCTATAATTTTCGAGAACTACTTAAAGCTGTCTTAGACAGGCGAGCTTGAAAACTTCTAACACAACAATCGCAACAACTTTACCGCGACTCATATTTCCGTTACGCGAAATTGCATTATTTCTTTGTTCGCTTTGAATTGTAAAGAATTTTCTGACGTTTCTTTAGAAGTTTCTGACGTTTCTTTAGAAGAACCTAACTTTATATGTAAACTAAAATTAGATATTTTAAATAATAAGTTATTTCTTTCTTAAGAGACAAATAATCGGCATCTGAAGGCGACAATCGTCTGGATTTCTTTTTGTTCGCGGAAAGTCACATAAACATAAAACGCTCTAGTTCTCCGAATGACGAAATATTAAAAATAATGTAGAAAGAGATTATTTTCAATATTTTTCTTCCTATCTCTCTCCAGAGATCTTTTACCAATCCTGTATCAACTGTTTGCTTTTTGATAAATATTAATTCATGTCGCGCAATATTTGTTATTCGAAAAGTACGGGATAGATACGAGACAGATCGTTCTGTTGAACACCTTTTTTTAGCTACATACATAGATATATGTCTAAATAATTTACGAGGCGATCTCTTCGACTTGTCAAAGGTGCAGGTAAGTAATGGCGGAAGTACTCACCGGAGATGGGATCCGCGCCATCGACTTTCCTGTCGACGTTCTCATGAGCGGCTTCCTTGTTCGTCCTTGGACGACATCCAGTGCCGGAGCTCGCCTCGATGCCGACGACGACCCCGTCCTGGTTCTTATGCTCGTTTCGTAGATGATCGTTTCTCTCGTTCAGCTTGCAGTTACTACAGCCAACCCCGACCTTCGGCGAATGCTTGCAGCTGATGCCGCCTGAGTTTCCGTTGATGTTTGCGTTAACATTGATGTTGCTATTACCGTTAGTCGATGCGAGATTGTCGGCCTAAACGATGCACAACAAATCGATTGTTGTATTATTTTAATTGTAAAAAAAAGAAATAACAATATATTACACAATCAAATTTGACATAATTCATTATAAATAAGAAATCGATGAAACACGCTAAGAAGTTAAGAACAAAAGATACATATTTCCAAAAACTATTAAGTAAAATTTTAAATTGGTTTTTTTTCTAAATTCTTTTAAATTATACATTAATATACTACAGATGTGTATAAATAACGTAGAGGTTGCGTAAAATCGCGACACTGTGTCACCGTCTTTCGCGACGAAGAGCGATCTATCCTCTTTAACCCTTTAGGTTGAAACGAGGCGAGGCTCATGGTACCACCTGCCACCCATTCCCAGCTATAATTGAAGTTGTCTCGTTTCGTATTGTAAAGCTATATAGGCAGCGATGCATTTTTTTTTGTGCTATATACATCGCCTGAAAGACGAGTCTTTTATTCTGTAAGTTTTCTTCTGTTTGTAAGTATTTTTGTTGTGCGATACAAACTGTACCCGAAGACATCTGTTCTACGCGAAAAAAAATAAAAAGAGAGAGAAAAAGAGAAAGAGGGAGGGAGAGAGAAAGAGAGAGAAAAAGAAAGAGAGAGAACACGTCCCCCGCATCTTTCTCTCGCACCTTCGATCTCTGCATTTGAAGCGATCATTTGACCTTTTACCCGCCAACACGTTTTTAGCAGAAACTTCCCTAATACGACTTCTACATTTAACCCTGCAGTTAAATTGAGGTAACATCGGCAAGCAATTTAGATAGCAGCTCATGTGTATGAGGATTAATTAATTGATTTCAGTCACGGATATTAAATATTCCTTCTCCTTATTATAAAAATATATATTCATTTTATATCAAGTTTTTATTTAATTTTACCGCGAATGCGGTCGACTATTTGTTACATTGATATGATCGATAATAAAACAACATGTATCTCGAACACAGTCGAAATTTCGGGTGTTGAAATACAAACTTAAAGTTCGGATTACTCTTTAAACTTTATATGTCATGTTTCTCGAAACATCAACGTGCTTTTGGTGTAGGTAAGACGAACGTTCTAGCATAACAGACTTAGTTTCCAGGTAGTTAGTGTGTAATCGGAGCCTTTGTTATAACAGACTCGTTAAGTAAACGTGATAAAAGAAAGGGAGGAGAGGGATATGAGCAAGCTAAATCACTTCTGGCGAGTGCGGCTATGCGGTTCGCCGGTTATACGCGTGTAAAGGTCGAGGGTGGTTCTCACCGAGCTGGTCATGCAGGTAGACGAAGTAGACGAGCGCACCACGACGATTCTGTTCTGGTTGTGATCGTTGGAAGCAATCGTGGAAACAGCAGCGTGGTTGATCAGTGCGTGAGTGTCGTTAGTGGCTGCCGAATTAGTGGAGTTGACGTTCCCAGTGGTGGGAACGCCACTGCCGCCCAGAGAAGTCTGTCTGATCACCAGCACGCTGCCAGCCGGCTCCAGCACTACCACCTGCCTCATCTTCGTCGTCCGCTTCTCTGATGATCTGCCCTCGTCGGATACGGGAGAGTATACTCTCCTATGTCACTTCCTTGACGACGACGACGACGACGACGACGTTAAGCGCGTCGTACTCCAGTACGACACGTTCACTGGTTCTTCAAAGCTCCTACCCGTCCGCTGCCGCCCGCTCCTCCTGCGCGCTCAAACACACCCAAGCTGATATTAAAGCTGTCGTTTTAAGGGATGATCTTAACGTCTGTTCCCACCCAACCCAGCGATGGCAGACCTACACGCCCGCTCTCTCGTCTCCCTTAACCGCGCGCGTAGCGTAACGGCGTGGCTTCTTCCGGAAGGCGAATCGATGGGATTACTTCTGCTAGAGCATCGAGTTGATACGGGCCGAACGAGCTCTCTCTGCTTCTTTTCTCGGATATAATCGACTCGCATGCTCGCGGTGTGGCGCACAAAGTAGCGGGCGTTGCACGTTTAAAATAAGATCAACAGCTCCCAGAAGCCGCCAGCTTTTAGATAATGACCCGTTGCACATTTAATACATTAATGTGTCCTGCTTTTTCAGCGAGCGTTTGTACTTGTAGCGAAAGATCGATCACCGTTGCGCAACAAATTAATTCAGTCTAGCTATATCGTCGAATCATTTGCACGATTTTTCATTCATGTCGACGAGCGCTGCGTGAGAAATGAGAAAAAAAATTTTGTTCACTGAATTCAATTACTCCGATTCATAAAATTTTGTTCTCTGTATTCATGAAAAGTTTTTATTCTACATTATATATTTTGGATATAATTTTGATTCTACATTTACGGCTATATCATTTTTTTCTTTTTGTCAAAATGAGAAAGTGTACATAATATATATTTCAAATATTTTTACACAATGGATATATGTATATATTATTATATTGCGAAGGGAGAAAACATGTCTTGTGTTAACCTCAATCTGAAAATGCGGTCATCCTAGTTTAAAGTCCAGTGCGATTCTCTCGTTTTCTCAGGTCGCTCGAGTAAAGGTATTTGTTTTCGAACTCGAAGCAGAGCAGAAGATTTCGAAGGGATCAGAGCTTAAAATTGGATGGATTTTGTTTGAAATCATTTGTGCCCGTATCTTGATATTCTGCGATATATGCGATAAAATAAGATTTTGTGAAAATTGATGAAAAAACACGCATATTTCATAATAAGACTTATCTCTACATACTAGAGAAACTTCTTATAGTGCGTGTATACATATTATACCTTTGTAATTTAAATTGTAATAATATAAAATGTAAAAATAATTAAAATAGTATAAAAATATATATATACATATATATATATATATACATGTATATTTTTTATACTAATCATATATATTTATAAATGATTGTTTATCGCGTGATAGAAATAAGCATGTGGTTGTGGAAGAATCATCTGGCAAGCATTCGGAGACATATTTTGATTCGAGAAACTGCACATAACATACGTACGCGCGCGCGAGTATTTTCACGTGAAATAGCGCGGGAAGGCTGTTCATCTTCTTAGACTTCGCGGAACCACTTAACTTGGCATGAATTGTCATAAATGCATTTCTTGGCCGCCCACTGTCATAGATCTGCTCGGCAAATAGAAGCTTGACCTGCCTTGTTGCCAATTTCCGCGTGTAACAACTCTAGCGGTGTAAATAAAGCTGGCGACATAATCTGTTTCACAATCGAGAAGTTTACGTATTGCTCACGTTATTTTTTACATCAAAATGTAAATTATAACTTAATCAAGTAATATACTATAATATACTATTTATTTCACTGCAAGCAATTTATATTTTTAATTGAAAGTGATAAAACATATGTGCGCAAGAAACTTTGTCATTAAAATCAGAAAATTGTATATATAACAATAAAAAATGTAATTTTTAAATTTTTCTCAAAAATAAGTAGCACATAGATACATACAGAGTATTTACATACGATAACGTCAAACTTCTCCACAAAGAGAAACTGCGATACTGCGATATTACGTCTGGCATTCTAGTCGCAATGACTCGCTTCTTATCACGTATCCGTAAGTGATACATGGTGATGTGTATTTTAATAAGAATTACATATAATGTCATTCGCGTGCTTTCAACAGGTATTAAATACACAGGGTGAATGTTAAAGGCGAGTAAATATCGCAGCCATTCATGTATGGAGCAGTATCGAGCGCGCCCGTAACGGATATCTACCGGTACAACGGCACGTGCGGCAGTAATAATAGAACCGTCGCGTCGTCGGTGCATTCACACGCGGAGGATGCCCGCCTGCTGCTATCCTATAGCATCGTCGAGCACACACAACTTTTACCGTCTAGACTTATGTACCTCGCCCCGATTGTCGTGGGATTAAATCCTCCTCCTTCCTTCCCGAGTTTAATTGTCTGATTCCCAAAGTCACACTCTCCGAGCTTATATCCTCGATCTCGAATCGCGCAGTCATTTGCATACCAATTGTAAAGACGTCGAAAGCTCTGCAGATTATTAGTTCACAACTAGAAAGTGCTAAAGGCACTATGTAAAAAAAAAAACTCGAGAAAACTTTCCTTAAAATTTAAGCTAATACGTTCAATCTAATACGTTCAATCTAAATGTTTTCAAATAGCGTGAAAATATCTCGTTTGCTTGCACTTAAGAAAATGCTGAAACGACGGCTGAAGTCCGATTCAGCTGCCGCTCGACAGCTACGCTGTCCAATAGGTGGCGCCCTCTAGTCGGACCGAGACAAGAATAGACGTATGTCTCTCTCGCGATTCTGCTAAAACTGTACTGATCTTATTGTCACATTTTCTTTTATAAGCTCCAAAAGCTTTTCTAAAACATTCAAAATATTCATTTATGTCTCTAGAATGGCTCGGACAAGTTTTGTTGTGATTCATATTGCCAATTTTGTATACGAAGTGAAAATGTTGTCTACGTAGTAACAGTTCATAAACTGTTTTTGTTTTTCTTGTTAATTTTTGTCCAAGCCAGTTTTTAGCATATTCTCTTTTATTCTGAAATTATATTCGTTTTTCATTTTGATCAATAGACGCAAAGTAAGTTGTGAAAAACAAAAAGTGCCGATAAGAACGGTTCAGCATCCTCTTAAACGATAAAAATTTAAATTTGAGTTTGCACATAATATTCTTGAATTTTTTGAATTTTTGTAGATTTAAGTATGGAGAAACAACAAAAAACTAGCGAGAGAAAGAGAGAGAGAAAGAGAACGGAGTTTTCGTGCGTGTTAAGTGATATTTACGCGGCTTTTTTATATTCATTAAACGTGCAGTCTAAATTGCCAGATTACATTAAAAAAATATATCACTATATGAAGTCAAGAAATTCCTTTGTAAGACCAACAGTTTTTTTCGCACAAGCAAAATTAAATGTAGCTGTTAATACGTGTTGTGGATTACACTTGTCACATATAATCCTTCACGAAGCTCCTGCCGTGTACGTCACGCTGTGTAATCTCAGGATTTATGACTTATAAAACCATGCTTTCCAAGCGAAATTAACATTAAAAGATGACTGCGCTATTCCATTAAAGAAACGCGATGTTTAAAACTTGAACGAGAAAAGATTTCACGTCAAGAAATGTTGTACATTATAAGAAATGTTTATGATATACATTATAAGTGAAACAAAACTGAATTAAACGCATATCTAGACTA
>QVNZ01008504.1:0-10006 GCA_014825645.1 Pseudomyrmex dendroicus
AATATATAGTATTTATAATATGTACATTTGTAAAAGTTGAGAACACACCGTTTGAAAATTTTGAAAAATTTTGCAAGGTTAAGTTATATATATTGTTTGTACTGTTCGCTCACACAGTGTATGTATCGCGTTCCATTTACTGTGGCACACTGTGCTCGAGTGTATTAATCTGTGTCGATTTGTGTCTTCTAAAAGGAAAGCAGCGTAAGGCTTCACCGCCTTAATAAAATTCCCAGAATTCCCTAGGCCTCTACTCCCTCTGCACCCTCTGCACTTTCTGCACCTTCTACTCTTGCTCTTTCTTTTTCCTTTTCTCTATCTAACCTCTCGACTCTCCATCACTCTTTAACCTTCTATTTCACCTTTCCTCAGCCACCCTTTCCTCCACTTATACGCTCACTCACTTTCACCTACTCTCCTACTCACTCACACACGCCACACTCTTACCACTAGCTAACTTCAGACAATATACCAAATTTACTCTCCACACTTTACACAACAACAAACTAGCTCGCTTCCGGAAACGGAAGTCCCAAACGGAAACAAACTGAAAATACTGCAAGTAATACTTTATTGTTACTGTTACTGAACTACTGATACTGAAAGTAATACATTTTAATTGTTATAAGGTTTAATTATGTTATGTTTGATTATAGTGTTCCCCACTATTTGGGAGAGAGCAACTCGTTAGGTTGCGCAAGCGACTGCGCTTATCTTTATGCAGGCGCCTATGCGGCAGCGTGCCGGTAATTTTGTAGTAATTGCGAGATTATTGTTCTTAAATTTTAGGATCTTTGTGTGGACAGAAATTGCGAAATTTTTACTATATTATATTTATGTACCGTGCGGGCCGCTTTACGGCTATTTGTAAGTCCTTTTCAGAGCGAAGAGAGAGAACACACTGTACGTGCACCACGACGAGAGAAGAACGACAAGGAAGACGAATAGAGACAGCGAGAGGTCCAGGGGCGTAAGGCGTTAAGGGCGCAAGAAGCACGGTCATAATTTCGACATCGGACTCCAAGAGTGGAAGAAGCGCACTCTGATCTCCAACACTTGAGTCGGAGTTTCCAGCGGAGTATCAGGCTCGAGGATGCTGAGAGATGAGCCTCAGCAAGCTCATCTCGACAGTTATTCGGAGCAAAAGGACCTGATACGGCCGAGAAAAGGATCCGAGTCTTCATTATGCCAAGCGACACGTGGCCTGTCAATCATAGCGCCGCGAAAGAGTCAATGTCATTGGCTTAGCTGCTTAGCGCGAAGAACAGCGCTAAGCGAAGGAGCGAAACTGTCGAAACTGAAAAGATAAAGATTCATTGTGCCGTGAGACACGTAAGTTCACCGCCGAGTGTGTGTGCCGAGCGAGAGGAAAGTGCCGGACGACCCCGAGCAGGACCGAATACCTTGCTGCTCGCTCATCGAGACCGATCTTATTTTGCCGACTTCCCAGAGGAGGCCGTCGAACGTAAGTGTGGTTGACTCTCTCTCGCATCTCTTTTGTCGCGATTTTATATTGTTGAATCGAGTCTCTGCGAGCTCGATATCGCGGTATAGATTGCTAATCAATTCTGAGTCGCATATTAAATTCATTTAGTTAAGTAAGACTGTATATTCGCTATTTTCCGCTGCTCTCGCCTACCGTTACAGCCGCAACAATCCGGATCTTTGCCGCGACTTGTTATTTCATCGTGTGTATGTTTATTTGTTTTTTTTTTTTTTTTTTTTTTTTTTTTTTTTTTTATTAGTTTAGCGTGCTCGCGGTTAAGATGCCAAATTGAGTATTAACACAGTATATTTGCCGTAGAATAGTAACGGATGGTCCGCGAACGAATGACGGATTGCAATTTAGCCGCGTAATTAAGTAAAGAATGTTGGAAACGTTGAAAGTTGCGCTCCACGAAAATTCAGAGTGTCGTGCGTCGAAACTACGCTGTATAAACGGGTCAAATATTGTTCATCGTTCCGACCTTTGCTATGAGCGTGTGCGCTGACTATTCTTTTGCCGTCACCTTCGCTACTGTGTATAGCGACCGTGATACCAGTACGCGCGGACAAAACTTTGGCCGACGCCGGAGATAGATTGTCCGCGCGTTCGTTTCGTAAGAGGCAACCGCCCGGACAATTGCATTGCCGCGGACGCGGAACTATTGTCCGACGCATTGTCTATCGCATGCACTCGTCAGCGCATTCCTGCGTACTCTCGTCATCTCGCGATCATCTCCGCGTTATCTTCGACAGATTGACCATCGTTACTAGAAGTTCGCGAAAGCGGAGCGATTATTAATTACCAGTTTATTTCACGCCGAATAACAGCGATTTTCGAGAAATGCGTAAGTCGTGATCAATCCGCGTTCACGACGGTGAATTGCCGTCCTGATTCTACAATGTGTTCTATCGCGTGAGAGCCGCAATAAATGATTAATTGTCTTATTTTATATGTAATTGTATATCTGATTCATTGAGTAAGCTTCTCTGCCTTACATCACCGCCTCCTGAGCCCAGGCCTCTCCGTCAGAAAATTTGTTAACTGAGCTACTGAGCATAATTGCTGTCACGTCCATCGTTCGAGGTATTTTGTTTATTCAATTGGTTGTTTATTTTTGAGAAATGTGTAAATTCACACCTGGCGCCCAACTATTAAATTTGGTGAGTACAGTTTAGATAAATATTAATAAGGACGTGCCGAAGATGTGCGACACCTTCGTTACAAGATTTTAAAACGAAGTGTCCGTCACAGTATACAAAAACCTTTTTTCATTATAACTGTATATAAAAAAGTTTATATCTAAGTGCATCAAAATAAAAAATAAAAATGTCCTTCGATGTCTGTTGCCTATAAATTTTCCTATTTAACTCTGTAGGTACCGACGAGCGCGATCGCGCTCCTCTATACATACACAAAATACCAGAAGCGCTATCGCGCTCTTCTCAAATTTGTCTCAATAAACGGCAAAAACAAACTTGTTTTGTGCAATAAAAATAATTCCAAGTACTGGCACAGTTAAATAAGTAGGCCCCCAAACAGTGTTAGCCTAAGGCCCATAAAGTTAACGGTCCGCCTCTGAATATGTAACATTATACGCAGTGCGCGTAAAGTTGCAGAGTTGCAGTTTGTAGCGAGAGCGCGTAAAGTTGCATTTTTTAGCAAGAAGTAATAAAGAAGTAATATTCACTTTTATGTTCAGATTTTATTTGTAAATATTATTTACATGCATCGTATATAATATCTTTTAAAGCGCATGCCAATAATTCATAATCTATAATCGCGCTACTGTCATACACTCTACTCTGACATATCGCTGTTGCAGCGTTGTTTATATCAGTGATATTTTGCTCTCGTAGAACGCGAACAAACTGTGCAAAATTTTGTATTTACTACATGGATATGTTCTGCCAACCAATAATACATGTTTTCAATACATAAATTCAAAGTTAACAAAAATTTTACAGTAGGTGGTTTCATGTACAAACATTTCTAGTTTAATGTAAATTTTACAACTCGTGCGTCGCGAATAACAATGATATTTAGCGCTATTGTGAAATCAAGTACGAGTTTCGATCAAGCCGTTGAGCAATTAACGGAAGATACACGTCATTGCTCAACCGACCCGAATTTGTTAAAAAGATGACAAACAGCATTTTTCTGTAAAAAAAATGCTCGTGTTTTACAGTGTGCCAACAGCGTCTCCGCCACATCAAGTGACTCGCATTTTGAGAAGATGGTATGCGTTAACATCAACAGCGTACAAATACATTGAAATTGGAATAAGTGTCGGTCCAATCTCATACGTGGAGATAGTTATTAGAGACTATCATGGACACACATTCACTTATATCATTTTCCATGGCAAACGATCATCCAGAAGCAGAAATTCATTAACAACTACAATCGGTCGACGCGTCTGCTATTTTGTAGCTTCGCGATTTAGCGCTGTCGATAGGTCGCATACCGATAGTTTGATGTTTTCTCGCGTTGTACTCCATAAGAAGACGCGGTAGTATGTTGATCCATTTGTAAGTTCCGTTAAGTGTAAGTTGTTTTCACATGTCGTTCTTCAACGTACGGTGAATCGTTCCACAATCGAAGCTTTCATAACCGAATATGTGGAATAATGATTGATGTTATGCTTCTTCATCAGTGTTTGTACATCTATATTGTAGAATTCTACGGTCAGTTTCTACGGTCAGTTTGCAAATTATTTGGTTAACAACATCGTTTGTTATCCCGAAATATTCCTGCAAAAGCTTTGGCAATTTTGCATCCACTCTTACTCTTAAGCGGTACGGCCCACGCGTACTTGCTCAGCATATCGATACTTACAACCGTAAGTATATAGTGGTAGCCTCTGTTGAAGCGCGAATATGGACGCATTTTTACCACATCCGCTTGCCAGAGATCATCGTACTCATGTACGATAACGCGTTTACGGAGAACATTTCTTCTTGCCGGAGCATGCAATTCTTCTATAAGACGTTGTTTTTCTATTGCATGATTCGTCGCCATAGCTGTCTTACTATATGTTTTTTCTGGCGTGTCAGTCGTTTTCTGGTTTGATAGATATTGAAGTGTGCGCTGAATGTGTTTTAGCGTTGCGCAACGCTTGCACGTCCTGTTGCAATACAATAATTTTTCTCTCACGTGTCTCTTGCCATTTATTCACACTTGTGACACACATATCTACATATTATTTGTTAGCGGTGTCAGTATCGGTATCGGGTTGCTCTACATGCAGTATCTTACGTGACCTTGCATCGTAGCGGGAACCGACAAAGCAGAGAGCGTTATTACGCACGTAATTTTGCAGTCCTGCCTCTCTCTCATAATAATACATCGATGCTCCATGTGTTCCGAGCGATATCCCAAATTTGTTGATCGGCATGATGAGGCGCACACGACTGACTAACGCTAGCGCTATTTAATTTATAATAAGACTCGCTTCGCGCAGTTCCTCGATGATCGAAAGCATTTCGTTATCGTGAGCATTGCCTGCCTGACGGAATGCGTCAAGCAATCGCAGACGGTCGACGAGTTTATTAGGATTGTCCCAGTGCGCATACTCGATCTTTTGATCGCTTAGCGCCATAGTATATTTCTCTCCTGCTTAGTACACACACGGGATATTAAAGATACAATTATGTATCTCTATTTGTATCCTTTGTTACCCAATATTGATTACCGAGTTTGTTGTGATTTTCCATGAGCATGTGTCATTTTCAGTATCTTTTTGTATCATTGTTTATCTTCCTCGGTATATAACTTGCTTCTTGAACATTTCATGAAAATCAATTCGTACAATCCTTGTGTTGCTTTAAATCGTATACCGTCTACGATTATATTATCATATTCATCCACGTCAAAACGTTTATTACCGAGCATCATTCCATCGTTGTCAAAATACACACCATGTACGTAGTCTATGTCGTTCTCTTTCTCATTCCTCAGTGTTAAGGAAAAGTAATTTTTCGCAGCGCAAGCTTTGAAATTCGCGGCATATGTATATTGCGTAATGAGACGGCGGCGCTTGCGGCGAAGAAAAGTCTCGAACTAGATGTACGCGTGTGACGTGTAAAAACGAGAGAAACAGACAAGACTGATCCTTGCGCCAGTACAGTTGTACAAGTTGCTTTTTGATGTGTGCCTAAATAACTCATGAGTTTAGTACCGTTCTGTTCAGAGACCAAAAATAACAGTTATCGTAAAATTTCGAATTAAAAAAATCATTGCGTAACAGTTGATATTTATTCAAAAAAAAAGATCATCATTAAATTTTAACGAAATCGTTCTTTTTCGAAAATGTACTTCGTATAAAATATCAATTTTTATATATTCTAGTTTCGAATAACCATTATCGATGATGGAAATTGTTTTTTGTTGCGAATAATCATTACGGATGACAGAAATTGTTTTTGGTTACGAATAACCATTACTGTTGGAAATAGTTTTTGGTTACGAATAACCGTTATCAATGATAAAAATTGATTTCGGTTATAAATAACCATTACTGATGTCAGAAATTGTTTTTGGTTACTGTTGTGCCTCCGTGTCACAACGAGTTCTTTTGGAGATGCGCAGGAACAGGAGGAAGAGTCTACTCGATTCAGACTTAGCAAGTATCTTTATTTGCTCTTATTACAGTTCTTTTTTACAATATGACTCGTGAACTGATTCCGACGCTGTACTCTTGCAGCGTCGTTTTATACCCCTTTTTGGGAGCACTGGATAGCATCGTTTTGCCTGTATGACCTTGTGTCATGCACATCTTAGCAAAACAATGTTGTGCCACCCGCTTGACCCCGCTTGGTCAGCACGCAGAGACAAATCTGTTGTTTCTGCTGGTCAAGCAATACGTGCTTAAAAGACTTTTGTTTCTTAAACATGCCTTGTACTAATTAAATACATTATTTCTTAATTTTACTTAATTTAACATAATTTTATAATACGATTAATAACTAGTTTTTTAATCAAAATTATTAAAATATTTCTTAACGTATTATTTAAGATAATAATAATAATATTCCCGACACTCAATATTAATTCAATATTATTAATGCTTTGAATCACAAAGTACGCGTTACAGTAAACAAATGAGAACTATAAAGAAAACATACGACATTGTAAACATAATTCGCCGTAACGAGTCGCTAGTCTCGCTATCCCTACCTTTCTTAATGTTTACTATAACACGGACTTGAAGCTTTAGTATTGAAGTAGTATTGAGTTTACTAGTATTTGAGTTTACTAGTATTGAGTTTATTAGTTTATATGTAATTTAGTGTCAGTGTTAGATTATTAAGTAGTTATTATTGTGTATCATGGGTCGAAAACGGAACATATTTGTTCGAGAATTTTTTCATTTCGACGTTGTAAAAAATGAATCTACATGTAAAACATGTGAATTAAAATTCCTTGGATCACATGTTACAAATTTAAGAAGACATATATGATTGTAAATTATTTAAAATTTTTATCAAGAAGAAAAGGAGAAAATAGAAGATGAACAAAGTAAACAAGTTTGCAAAGACAAAAATAAATTTTTTGTTCAATTTTCCGCAGAAGTGAAAAATGCTTGTGTTGCATTAGTTACAAAAAGAATCGCAACCTTTTTCACTGTTTGATTGTAACGCCTTTAAAGTTCTAACAGAACAAATTTTCAAAGAACTAAACATACCTATAATAAATTCAATAGATATAATGAATTTTAATTATGTTTCTGAAAATTTGAGGATTGCGATTAAAAAGTTATGCAAAAAACAAATAATTTCTCTGAAAATTGACACTGCAACAAGACTTGAGCGAGCAATATTAGGTATTAATATCCAAATTATTGAACATAATAAAATTCAAATATATAGTCTAGCAATGAAAGAGCTTAATGTAAGACATACAGCCGATAATTTAAAAGAGGAGCTGGAAAATGTTTTAAAAAAATTAAAAATAAAAAAAAAGTCAGATTTATAGCATTACGACAGATAACGGAAGAAACATGCTAAAAGCCGTAGAGATATTTTCTAACAAAAATTCTGATGAAGTAGAAGAAAATGAAGAAAAAGCTATCAATTCAGAACAATTTGTTGAAGCAGTAATGAAAAATTTTTGCTCTGAAGAACAAAATATTATGTCAGTAAAGTGTGCGGCACACACGCTGCAACTCGCAGTAAAAGATTTTCTTTCGAACATCGATATCGAAATTATAGATCGTACACGAGAAATTGTAAAAGCATTAAGAACCCCGACATTTAGATAATTTTATTGTAGCATCTCATTTTATTTCAATATACTATTTTATTGATGTATAATTTTTTTCAGATATTCTTTGCAAATTTTGAATTAAAAAAAATCACGATTAGATGTATGTACTCGCTAGAACTCAACTTATGATATGTTAAAGCGACTTTTGCAATATAAAAACTTTTGTAACGATAATTTAGGAACATATCATTTATCAGAAGAGGAATGGATTACGATCCAAGACATAGTGAAAGTCCTAAGTCCAGTGTATGAAACAACAATGAAACTTCAGGAAAGTCAGTTGTTATTGGGAGATTGTTATAAATTATGGCTTACTCTTAAACTACAAGTGAAAACAATTAATTCAAATGCAGCTGAAGTTCTTTTACATTATTTGGAAGTAAGAGAATCTCAAATTCTAAATAATGAAGCGGTTAATGCTGCCATTTTTCTAGATTCAAGATTAAAATGTCTTTCATCGGAACAAAAAACTAAAGCTAAAAAGCACTTAAAAAGTATCGCAGCCCGAATGGTTTTGTTGAATCAGGTATGTATTGAAAGCGTCGATACTTCGTTAATTCTTTCAGTAAGGTAATTTTTTTATAAAAGTTATTCAATCTTTAGAGTGAAAGAACAATTTGTACAACTAATGTAATGGAAAAAAAGAGGATACTAATAATAATAATGCGGCGACTGATGCGACTGACGTTTCAAATACAAGTAACACCAATTTATCACTACTAAGAAATTCCATTATAAAGATGGAATTAAATTTGTCTACGGACGACGAGTCAGAAGACATCTATTTGCAAGAAATACAAAACATTTGAAATAGATAACTATAAAAAAAAACGTATTGATATAGATACTGATTTAATACAATATTGGAAAGAAAAAAATACGTCGTGCCATATATAACACAAAATTAGCAAAAATTGTACATGCTGTCCTCGTTACGCAAGTAAGCGTAGAAAAAGCTTTTTCAGCTTTAAAATTAATGTTTCATGATAGAAGATATAATTTATCTCCCAAAAATTTACAAAACCTTATGTTTGTTAAATTAAATAATAATTACTAATGTATATATTTGTTAAATAATATAAGCATAAAACTTTTATATATATATGTATATATATATTAAAACATGTATCTTTTATCTCTTATTTTTTCATAAATAATGATATCTTTTATTTTTTATTACTTACTTTTACATTTGTAGTGATAATAAAATTGACAACAACCAATAGTAATCAGAAAACATGTTCGCTGTCGATATTGCTTGCCAATAACTAACAAGATCTATAGTTCAGAGACCTTTGGTAATCAAAATAAAATTCTGGTCATCGATAATGATTATTCACAATCAAAAACAATTTCTATTATGGATAATGGTTCTTAGTCTTCTTTAACCTAAAATAATTTTTGTCATTGATGGTTATTGTCAGTAATAGTTTTTGTCATTAATGGTTATTCGTAACCAAAAACAATTTCTGACATCACTAATAGTTATTTGTAACCAAAATCACTTTTATCATTGATAACAGTTATTCGTAACCAAAAACAATTTCTGTCATCCGTAATGATTATTCGCAACAAAAAACAATTTCCATCATCGATAATGGTTATTTGAAACCAGAATATATAAAAATTGATATTTTATACAAAGTACATTTTCCGAACAATTTCGTTAAAATTTAATGATGATTGTCTTTTTTGGAATAAATATTAACTATTACGCAATGTTTTTTTAATTCAAATTTTTACGATAACTGTTATTTTTAGTCTCTGGTTAGTAATAAGTCTTTTTATCAATGTCCTCTCGATAACCACTGTTTTAATAATTCTAGAAAGCTAGATTCAATTATTCTGATAGGGTTACATTTCACGACTTTATATGTGTTGGAATCACTTAAGAGAATCTTCATTTTATCTAAATAATTTCCACTGTTCATGGCAACAGTTATGTTACCTTTATCGGCTCGTGAAAAATATAATGTCAGGATGTTGTTTCTTGTATGTAATACACAATCTACAACAAAAGGATATTTTCCAGGAAAAAATGATTAATTAATTAATCACTTTTTCCTGGAGAGTGGTTAAGCAGGCAAAACCTGCATGGTTTCAAAAATGTATTTTACAATGTTTATGAAAAATTAAACATTAAAAACTTTGCACCTTATCGGACATTGTTTCTACAAAATCGGATCGCAACTTAAAAAGCGGACATTTCGACGTTCCCGCTACGTTACTACGACGTTTTAGAGACTTTTAACGAAA
>QVNZ01008505.1:0-12173 GCA_014825645.1 Pseudomyrmex dendroicus
TATTTGTTACTTTTTTTTTACGTGACAGAGAGAACTGTATAATTACATAATTCTAATTTTTTTTAAATAAAAACGAAAGGTGATGATGAAACAATTTAACGTAATACAACGCAAATTTACACGATTGCGGTAACCTTACGCGCGAGAACGCGCGTTAATTAGTATCCACATATTTTGCCGCATATCGCCGATGCAAAACGCGAATGCTGCCGAACGTATTGTTGCCGAGGAATCCACAAACCCAAACGTGAATGAAAATGATTCTAGATGGGAAATCACGATCGCAGTCGTACGGCTTCGCGCTTTCCCGACAGAGCCGATCAGATGACCATGCTGGCCATGATACTGCCGGGCGTGGCGGTGACGTATTACGGCGAGGAAATCGGAATGGTTGACAATAGGGACATAAGTTGGAACGACACGAAGGATCCCCAGGCTTGCATGGCGGGAATCGAGAAATACCAAAATCGATCCCGCGATCCGGTCCGCACGCCGTTTCAGTGGAACTTCACTCGCAACGCAGGTACGGAAGTTGCGATAATTCACGCGCGCGTTTTTCGCTCGAGCAATCTTTGAACAGCTTCTTTGTGCTGCAAGTTTTCAAATTACACACACGTGGAAAAAAAAGAAAAGATTTAAAAATCTCGATGCTTTAGCACCGATAAAAGAACTTGCACAAAAAATTCGTAACGCCAGTTTCGACAAAACACGTCGAAATTCCACGATTCGTCATCCGATGACGTCGTTCTTAATTTTTTTGACAGGTTTCAGTAACGCTAAGAAAACTTGGTTACCGATTCACGCCAATTATGCTACGGTAAATTTACTGGTTGAAGAACATAAGGACGAGTCTCATTACAAAGTTTATCGCACTCTGACGGCGTTACGCAACACGTCAAACGCGCTCAAAATCGGATCGTTGACCACCGACGTGATGAACAGTTACGTTTTGTGTGTTATGCGAAAGTCGAGCGACGAAGCTGTGACGTTGCTGATCAACTTTTCGCGGGACAATCAAACGGTTAATTTAAGCAGAAATTTAACGGAATTCAACATCAACAAGATCAAATTAGCAAGCGTGGGCTCGACATTGAAACAAAAGTGAGTAAGAAATATTTGAAACATCTTTTCTCAAAAATGTCAAGTGTGTAATAACGCGTCGATACAAATGAGATTTTTTAAATGAAAATCAGAGAACCGATTCGCGCGACAGTTTGTGTAGAATCAAAATTTGCGAATATCTTTTACTTCTGTTCCAGCCAAACCGTCCAATTGGATCGTTTTACTATTCCACCGAACGCTTCAGTGATCGTCACGAGTTTTGCAGTCGAAAACGCCGCGCGGGAAGTCGTCGCTTCTCTCGCGACAATTTTACTATCAATGTTCTTTTTGCTGATCTTGCACAAGTGAAAAGAGACAATTACAGAAGTAACAAATTAACGAGAGGAACTCATTCGCGTATTACGAGTACGATATTACGACGAGAAAATCTACTTTAACTGCGCGCAGTCGGGTGTCACTTGACTTTATTAAATATTACGATTATATTAACGAAATGTTATAAATCCTCTCCGTCTTTATACAAACAACTGCACTGTAACGACGCAATGCAGGTTGCAGAGAAACACGGAATATCATAAGCGCTCAATGCACGACGCGTAACATCACGTTGTTACAAAATAATCATTCGCTCTAACAAACACATCGAAAATGTCAAAAGTTTTCTCTTTCTCACTCACTCACTCTCTCTCTCTCTCTCTCTCTCTCTCTCTCTCTCTCTCTCTCTCTCTTAGGACTCGGCAAACAATTGTAATTTTCGTCTTTTCTGTTTTCGTGTACTCGGGGAAAAACATATTTGAACTCAATGTTTATCCGATGTTCTCGAGAATCGATAAATCGTTTTTACGTGATGCGAAACGCAAAAAAACCGAAGAACCTATTTCCCGCGTGTAATCCCCCCGTGGGAGAAAAAAATATCTGTATACGTGAGAATCTTCGCGGAAAGAACTGCCGGGGATCAAATGGAACAGAGATGAGGTTCGACGAAATAATCTGCCGAGACCCGCATTTTCTTTCTCTCTCTTTTTCTTTCTGCACGCTATCATATTTTATTCCTTCGATCTAATTCTTTCCTTCGCGTTTATTCTTGCCTTTGCGCTTTCGCACGACATTACCTGAATTCGATTTAATTCCGATCCTCCTCGAGAAACGTGTGTGTTCTGTTATTTCGTAAAAACTCTGAGGCGCTCCCGATTCGACGATTTTTTCAACGGCTATTGCGAGTCTAACTCAGGAATAAACATCGAATATTTCGATAGTACACATGTTACGCGGAACAATGTAAAAATAAATTAGAATTAATGACACATGTAAAACCTGCTATAAATTCTGTGTAATAAGTACAAATAATATTTTATGTAAAACAAAATATATATAAATATATATATAATGCCTTTCTCTATAATCTCTATAATATTCCGCGGAATATATGAACATCTCTCTTCCCCGTTTTTATAGAAAATATCACAAAGTTCTCTTACAAGCGCGAAGTTACGCTCCTCCCAGCTGCTGCTGTGTATATCCTCCCCACGACTTCGATATTAAAATTCCTGCGGTATTTTAGACCTAATAACCGAGAATGTATTCATAGGAGAAAACGTTTCATTATTCGTTAAAACTATCGCGGAGGAAAAAAATCCCACATGAGGTGGAAGAACAAATTCGACATCGGATAAAAATCTAAAGCACGTGGAAGTGTTGCGCGCACAGGAATATTATCTGATAAAGAGAAAGAGAGAGAGAGAGAGAGAGAGAGAGAGAGAGAGAGAGAGAGAGAGAGAGAGAGAGAGAGTTCATGAAAGAATTTTCGTTCACGCGAAAAATAATATACAATCTCTTTCCCGTCGCGATCTTTTATATCTTTCCCTCCTCGGTTCATTTTTCGAGCACAGATATCGGTTACGATATCGTAAAAATAAAAAAGCTCCATATTGTAATCCGGCGTTTTCACATACACACGCACACACACACATATACACACATACAAAGTGGAATACTGCCTGAGTCTTCTTCTTGAATAAATTTGCGAAACTCGCAACAGACAAATATAATCGCGATTGGCACGGACAATAACCGCTTATCGAATATGGAGTCGAATATGCCGTCCGGTTCTTCAAGTTGCACCCACGCGCAAAGCATGAATTATGCATTTTTGCCGGCAATATCGATATTATACTCTCTCTCTCTCTCTCTCTCTCTCTCTTTTCGACGAAGACGTTCTCTCTAGCGCGTCCAACCTATCGGACGGCGGGAAAATGATTTATCGTTCCCGCGATCTCTCCGGCATAAACTTACAAACTTTTGTCGTGACTGAGTAATCGTCGCCGCTAATAAAAAAAAAAAAAAAAAGAAGAGAGATGCAACACGCGCGAATGACTCTGTCTAATAAATCTCTGAAACAATTCTTTTCTTTCTGTTCGATTTTTTTCTCTTCCCGTTTTTCTCTTCGCTTTATTTTCGATATACTCATCGATACAGGATACGTATCTACGGGGCTCCGTTCTCTTGTAATCTTCGATGAAATTTTCTTTGTTTACATTAAAAGCACGAAGTGCTTTTCGACGGCACGTGCGCGATAACAAGAAAATGTACAAATAATTTTGGAGAAAATTGCGCTTCCAAAACTCACGTCGAAAATTGTATGCGCGGAACGACGAGAAGAATATCTCGTCACTCCCTGCGTACAATCCCGTAACTCCAAAACGTAAATTTTAGAGGAGAGCAGTTTAAAGGTTTACAAATTCATACGTTTCCCTAGTTAAGCGAGTCTTTCGGTTTCAAATTTTTATCTTTTCTATGAAGATTGTTTTTTAACATCTGATCATAAAGAACATGACTTTCCAAATGTCACTGTGCAACCAACTGAAAATCCCGTATGTGACACTTATGTAATTATACGTAGGGAGTGACGATTTGCAAGCACAACTTTCGTGAGACGCTGAGAACCTAAGTAACGTAGCGTGTCAAAGATTTTTCGCGCAATTCCCAAACTAGGACTCCGCAAGCGTCGATCGGTGTCTTCAAATCGCCTTAAACTTCTCGAACAATACCGTACGTTTCGTAATAAGCGTTACGTACAAAGGAGTATTTGGAATTCTCTGTAATCCGATAAAGAGAAGTTTGTTAACTGGGCATATCGCGCGTCTCTCTGGAAAGTTGGCAGAAAGATATATATATATATCTTTCCTTCTCCATATATATATATATATAGATATATATATATATCTTTCCTTCTCCATATATATATATATCTTTCCTTCTCCTTCTACATATATAAACGTACACCCTATACCCGGGTGTATTTCCTCGACGCGTCACAAGCAGACGAAGCATATTATCTCCACTTCGACGCCAAATTTCTACGTCAAAATGTCACCTCGCCCCGCTATCAGCGATAAATCGTCGTCCGATGACGCGCTGAAGGACACATCCGCTCGTTTAATCAACCGATCTCCGAGAGTCGATCAAGTTCGCTGTGAGAACGAGTGTAGTCAAGCTCGCGAACAAAGCGGACTCTAACATACACACACACACGAGCTTGCCGTGTGTTATTCCAGTTCAATTTTATGTCTCGGAATACGCGCAAAATTACATTTTGCCGAGGGAAGCAACAAAATCAAGCGGCGTGAAAATATCGCGCTTGAAAAACTCCCAACGTGCAAACTTTGTCACTGAAACGATTTTTCTTAATTATTACCGAAACAAATTTGCGTTTGTGTAAAACAAAGTGAGAGAGAATTTTTTCTCTCGTAAAGTGTGTAACAATATGTACACACACTTCGCGCGACGTTATTGATTTTTTGACGATGTGTCGAGATAGTCACGTGTTTTATCTGATATGTAAAAGAATTATTCTTCTTGTAAATAAAAAGACGGCATTGATGCGTGTAATACGTAACTACGAAATAAAAACACTATTTTAACTGTGTGTGAATTATTTCTCTTATAATAAAAAAGAATTATGTATTAATATATTTAATACATATAATATTAAGAAATGAAAGAAGGAAACTATTTTAAGGTGCGAAATAAAGTCATACTTCGCTTCGCCGCGAGTTGAATCGCGCTTGGCTTGGTTAAAAATTAAGCGAATTCTAAAATAGTTCTTATTTCTGAGTGCGTATCGAACAGGTCTTCGTCACATTTCATTTTCATAAGCTGCACAACCTCCTCTCTTTCTCTACTGTTAATTTTCTAGGTATATTACGAGCGGTACTTCAAGGTTCTACAAAGTTTACGCACTGCGTCCTCTGACATTTTTACTCCGCGCTATTTTACACAGAAACCTCACGGCGCTTACTTTTAACGTTGAATCTAAATCATCTGTCCGACCTTTTGAAATAAAATTGTTCGTCCGTACTTTTTCCGTCGATAACATTCGCGTGTACCGCATTCGTTAACGACATCGGCTAATTAAAGTGCGCCGAATTAAAGTTTCGCCAACGAGTTTCGAAGAAGTTTCGTTCAAAAGAACGAAAAGTTGACTTCGCGCACGGCATTTATTTGTTTTCTTTTTTTTTTTTTCTTCATATTTACGGGACAAAATACGCGTAGGTATATATTTTACATGCCGATGAGAAAGTTTCGCCGGTGTAATCGTTGTTTTTTTTTTTACGTTCGTCACGATACCGGAACATGTTTTTTGGATGAATATAACTACCAGCTGCGTACAACTGCAGTGTATCATTCAGATAAAAAGTTAAACCAGGGAAAGTTTGAATGCCGAGGATCAATTGCAATGAAGCACCAATTAGTTTCGATACCGCGGGAAAAAAAAAAAAAAAAATAAAGAAAAAATCGATATTTTGACGAGTCAACGTAACCGAGCGATGTAACAACATTTTTCAAGTTTCTTTTTCTCTCTCTCTCTCTCTCTGCGGATTAAAAAATAATATATAGTGCTATATGTAACTATACGCAAAATTAAAAATACAATTTCAACAAATAAAATATCGCACAAAAACATGTACTAACAATTTGGAAAAAGTGTGCGTGAAAGTTAGCTTATCTTTTTATAGAAATTTACATTTATAAAATTGAAAGATTTATTTCCCATGTTTCTGATTAGTTTAAACAAATAGTTCTGATCGTTGAAGTGAAAAATTGATTTGAACAAAGTGAGACGCAATGTGTCTCAAGCGGTTATCCATTTAAGTACTCAATGGTTGTTTGATTTCAGTGGATCAATCGACAACGGTACGTTAAAACGTGACCGTTGTCACCGCACAATCCCTTTAATAATTCATTTTCTTACCTCACTAATGCGGATGTTGCGTAAATACTCCGGTCTTACGGGATTAGTGTTTTAGAACACAAACGACAAGCCCTGAATGTGTACCGTAGCAAAATTGACAGCGAGAACAAGAAGTTTCGACGTTCGCAACGCGAAGAGAAGATGGACGGCGGTTTAAGGGCTGCGGTAAGATTTCTAGTGAGACAAATCCCCGCGCGACCAATGCGGATGGAATCGTTCTCCAAGTTTGGTCGTTACTTCGTTGTTTTACGGTCCGATGGGACTTGGAAGCTTTCTTACTTATACAACATCGTCTAGATGCTCTTCTTCACTTCCGCGCGACAATTCGCAGTGTTCATCGCTTCGGCGGAAACGCGCCTCGTAGATATATAAGCTGTCTCGTAATCTGTACGTATCGGCAGCAAATCGGTTAAGTTTTCTTCAATCTTGCGATTGGTTACGAAAATTTCGCGAGAAGTTTGAGGACCTTTCTCGTCAAATATCACTTTCGAAAAAAATAGTCAAATGCAAATTTGGGATTTCTTTAAATCGATGATAACAAAAATATAAAACTTCGAAATTTTAATCGCGAAAATAAAAGAATTAAATGTAACAATATAAAATTAAATGTATAAATCAGTTTGCAAAATAAAGTTTGTCAAAGAAACGTCATCGCACAAATACTTGTTACATATTCTCTTTTTTTCTGCAATAGATGCGTATCGTTCAATATCGTATCCAATTAAGAGTTCGACGACAAATACAGAGAAGACGGCGTCAATACTATCATGCACAATGGATATCGCTTAAATTGACGAGAGTTTTATTTCCGAAATAAAAGGGAGAGCTCACCGAACCGTTGAGGCACGTGCGCGCGCGAACTTTCAGAGTCCGCTTCTCTCGGAACAGACAGAAAACTGAACTGCTCCCGCACGATTTAAAACGAGGTCGACGACGATCGAGGTGGAATTCCTACGATTCGTCTTTCTCGTTAAGAAAACGAGAATCGCGTCATTACGAGTAATGTGGGAAGGGACGGAAATTGTTAATCGTGAAAGAAGCGAATGAGACGCCCCGGGCGTGATTCTATAATAATCCGATGCGGTGTCAAAATTATATTTTGCACGTCGACGTTGACGAGAGCCGCGGTCATTAATTTGCAAGCACTCGTTAGAGAGAATTGGCACGAAAAACCAATTTACACGACTCGCTCTTTTGCGTGCTGGATAATTTGTCGATAAAAAAAATTACCGGTTTGAATCAGAAAAATATTCCATGTTCTGTAATATCTTAATTTTTTTTTAATCGTATCAATTTGAACATTAACAGAATTTCCAGAACTATTTAGCTGTGAATAAGAAAGATTATAAAAAATTTTCCATTTTTTTTTTTTTTTTTTTTCATTTGCCTTGTGAATCTTCAGAGAATTGATTCGCATTGAGTATAGGCAAGAGTGAAAAATAATTAAGTATCAATTATGATGAAAGAAAAGCGATTTAGAACAACAAATAAAATTGCTTCAGAGGTCACTGCTCGATCGGTTTGTTTCTTTCGCGTTGTCACGTCTTTCATAATAAATTTAGGTTTATTTCAATATCATCCAATTAACAGTTCGATGACAAGCGCAAACAGAGCGAGCAACTGCGTACAATAAGCGTCACTAAAAATCGACGAGGGTATTTCAGTTCCGAAATAAGGCGATTTAACAAGAAAGAGGGTCAATATTTTCTCACGCTCTTGATTTCTTCCTTGCGAAACGTCAATCGCGCGGGTGATTTTTCGATTGGTTACACATCTCGTCCCGGGGCGAAACGATGTGTCTTTGTCGCGAGAAAGAACCCCGACGAAGACAAATGTTAACGTTGAGAGATTTGTGCGTTTCCAAAAAAATCATCGTGTTTGAGAAAGTGATTTGCGAAAAGTTCATATTCGCGACGAGAAAGCGTCTTCTGATTATTATTACGATAAAATTCGCTTCGTTCACAAAGCGTGAACGCAACGAGAGCCTTGTTTTACACCGGCGAAGTGTGTAAACTCAATATCTCGCTCGCGCTTTAACCCACCTCCCCATATCTCGCGCTTTCTCTCGTCAGAGTTTTTCCCTCCGGATATATATTCATCGATGGCCCGGCATATAACACGCCTCTTTAAATTCATCGAGCCTGAATTGTGTCAAGCGGAGTTAAAACCCTTTAATATTTACGGAAGAACGATCAGGGCTTCGAGAGAACGGCGCGCTCTCTCTCTCTCTCTCTCTCTTTCTCTCTAAACAACAAAAGCACGCGTAACTTTGAATTCATTAAGTTGAAAGATAATCACGTAAAAATAATACGAAGAGAACAATCAAAACGGAGTGAATAATAAAACGCGCAACTCAAAGCGGAGCGGAAAACAAGCGAGTATTATCGGATGGCGTATAAATGTTGAACGATCATTACG
The DNA here is from genome assembly GCA_014825645.1 of Pseudomyrmex dendroicus. Taxonomy (NCBI): domain Eukaryota; kingdom Metazoa; phylum Arthropoda; class Insecta; order Hymenoptera; family Formicidae; genus Pseudomyrmex; species Pseudomyrmex dendroicus. Next base: position 8,732 of record QVNZ01008505.1, read on the forward strand.
ACTAATGCTAATTAGAGATAAAATGAGGTTCGTAATATGAATTTTATAATTTTACATGTCTGCGCACTTTTCCTTTTGTTTTATATTATTCCTACAAACGCATTACTGGCAATAATGTAATTAGAGATTTTGCGTTTGTTTATTTTATTGTTTTTTTTTTTCACGACTTCATCGTGTATAAAAAAACTAATATCATGTAGCTTTTAATTATCATCAACGCAACGCGATGCGCGCACATGTTGCACGCGCTTTCTGCAATAATGGGCAATGTCAAACGCGAAAATTGATAGACGATGTAGCGAATTCGTGCGTGATACCGGAGATCCTCGTGGCCGGGAAATAGAACGGTCAACCTTCTCTTTCGCCGAATGTCACCGAGATTAATTAAAGCCGCAAATTAGAGACGGTATCGCGAGGCAATTCTATTACGCAGAGAGAAAGGCCTCTCTCTTCTCGGTCCGGCCGAGGAATATCGCCGGACCGTGGAAATTCGTGGAAAAGACCGAATCAAAGAAAATTTCATCATCGCTCGATTGTCATAACTGTCATCGCAAATGAAAACCGGCGGGCGTAACAATTTCTCCCGCGTCGGGAAAAGTCCCCGGATCCTTCAAGTCGAGTGTAAGAAGAAAGCGATGCAAACATTGACGCGCCACAATGGAAAACGTTAATCTCATTAAATCGCGCTCTCTCGAACTTTGTAACCGGAGAGATCATCCCCTTCTCCGCCTCTCTCGCGGAGGATTAAGAGATTTTCTCTAAGCAGAACGTCTGTATTCACGGGATGTTCGGCGAGATAACAAAAGAAAAACAGAAAACGCAAATATTGTTTCGCCTCTCTCTTTCTTTCTCTCTCTCTATATATAGTATACGTACATCTTCCACCCTTGTGTACTCACAGCGAGTCCGCAGGACTCTCGCAAGGAAAAATAAATCTGTTTGATATCCGTCTCGAAAAAAATCTAAAAAAGGAACGCAGTAGAAATTGAAAAGGGAGAAACACAATAAGTAGAATCGCAAAACTGAAAGTCCTTAAAATGAAACATACGTCTTTTATTAACCACGGACGACCCGTTTTTTTTTCTTTTCTCCTGAGCACGACCTCTTTTTTCTTTTTTTTTAATTTAATGATAGTGGCTTTCGAGTTATGTCGAGCGGTAGTAGCAGCGGTCATATATATGTGGCTCGTATTAACAACAAGGATTTTTCTCTCTCTCTCTCTCTCCTCTCTCTTTCTGTCTTTCTTTATCTCGTGTACCGAGAGAAAAATAAGGTTAACCGGGAAGAGAAGGAAACACGTTTCGCACTTGTTTTCTGCTACATTATGCAGGTCGAGAGAAATGCGTAGTGTACAAAATACTCGGCGCGATTCGCCCCGACGGATTTGCATAATTCTTAATAACTGCTCTCTCGCACACTCGCGTGTTTTTCGGCCGCGTGACGCGTCGTCTCAATATTTTAAATTATATCGCGCGACACGCGCGACGAGAGACGCGCATGAAATATATATACGCGCGTGCATCGAGCAGACGTAACATCTTTCTCTATCCCGTTTCTCGTTAATTATTGATAGAATAGAGATTATAATTACAATGAGGTCCGGTAATGCATAACAAATAAGTCACGCGGAGAGAAACGTTGGGATTAGCTTTAAATTAGATCGTCGCCGTGCATTGATTGCGCCCGTCGAGTAACTGCAACTCCTCTAACGACGTCGATGCGGATAACGCGGAAATAATCATATTACACGTGACACGCGGCAGAAGAAAAGCACGGACTCGATTTCCGCGTCTCATGAATAATGCATCGTTCTCTCTTTCTCTCTTTCTCGCTGCGTGTGTGTGTAGCCGCGCTCTGGTTTTTTTTAAGTGATCGCCGCCGGGTTTTGTATACCGGAAATCCCTGCATAACAATTTATCGCGTATTTGCGATCATACGTGCCAATCCTTGACACGGAATTTTTACTACTGCAGCTTTGTTTTGTCAGCGAAACGAAAGGAATATTCCTTCCTTGCGCAGGTTCACAGGATCAAACGATAAACCGCAAAATACCGTCCCGGAAAAATCTCCGAGTCGTACACATATGAAAAAATTGGCTCTCGCGAAAATATTGTTGTGGAAATCAATGTTTTTGCGAGCACTTTGCTCGCAAATAAAAAGTTATTGCATTCCGATCTCACGGATTTTTACAACACATATTATATGTGTGTGTGTGTGTAATAAATCTGCGAGATCAGAAAGCAATAACTTTCCATTTGCTCGCGAAACCATCGATTTCCTTACCGAAATATTTCCGCAAGTTCTTCCGATTTTTATATGTATATAACATATATATATATATAAATAAAATGTTGCAAAAATTCGTGAGATCGGAAAATACTCGCGAAAGCGTTGATTTCTTCAGGAAATATTTCCGCGAGCGCAAGTTTTTCCGATACTTCGCGCGCGGGAAACCTTTAATAATCGGAACCCGTCCAGACTAATAGACTTTTTTTCGCCCGCGGAAGTACTAATAAGCACTGATGCACGGGAGAGATCGATACGCTCGCGTCCGTATAATGTACACACAAAGATCCTAATCGGCTTTTTAACCCTTTCCACGTGCGAGTGTTTTTTTTTTTTTTTTTTAAAGGAGAAGTCTAAGTTTCTCGTAAGTTAAGTTGCGAGACCAAGATACTCTTTGTACTCCGGAGATACTCTTTGAAAACGTGTGTAAAATTTTCAAGAGCGTAACAAGAAGTTGGTTTTTTTTATCAAATCCGCAATGTTCGCCGTGATACAAGTCGCTGAAACGCGCGGTGCAAAATGTAAAATGCAAGTCGACAATTTCGTCAGAACAATATGCCCGAGCAATACGTACGTTACTTGAAAATACAGCGCACAGAGAAATGAAAGCTCTTAGCGCGAGAGAGAGAGAGAGAGAAAGAGAGACGTGAACGGGGGAATGTCGCAAATCGAGGTACAAAACCCCTCTCTAATATCTTACGTTATTCGCATGTACGTGTATGTTGGATTAATTAAGCCAATGCACTTGGGATATATCTACATTGTGAAACACAGAAACCGTTGTGCGCACGGTTCTTTGCGTGGTCTTTGCATAAGTCTAATTAGTGTAAGAGCGCGAACGTTAATTTGAAACGAATATATATGCACATTCAATTATCGCTATTGTTTCAATTAAAAAATTATTCTTCCGAGCAACTTTTGTTCATGCGTTGATCGAGCGCGATATGCAATTTATGTAAATGTATCTGGCTTAGTGCGTGATGTGTAATTAATACATATTGCTTTTTATTGAGCTCTAAAGGAGTTTGTTACTTTGTTTTTTAATTCTCGCGTGTTTTAGGTTTTCTTTTTACATTATCGCAGCAATTAGTGTAACGCCCGGTGTTCTCTGGGATATTATTACGTTCATTAATAATAAATAATAATAAATTTATAT
>QVNZ01008506.1:0-18939 GCA_014825645.1 Pseudomyrmex dendroicus
AGGAAAATAAAACTATAATATACTAATAACAAATGTATAAGATGATGTACTTTATATAAATATTTTTATCTGCAATTTTCTTGCTTACTATCTTAAATTTAATGTCATAAGTGTTTACTTATGTTATCTATTTGATATGTTTTTTAATATGTTTTTTATATAATTTATAATTAGAAGTATACTTATATATAAGTGCGCTTTTTTCTCTAACACACGTTCATAAATAAATTTCTATCCCCGTTATATTACCATCCACCGCCGTAAACGTGGTTATTTACAAACCCCTTGCTACATACTCGACACTCCGTTCACCCCCGTATCGCGAGAGAAAGAAAAAAAGCCTCTCGAGCCGTTTCGCGAGTGTCGTCCTGAATCGGAAGAGCGGGGCGAACAATGTATAAATTCGGGCGCCCCTCCGGAGTAGAAGACACAAGAGTGGGGGGGGAGGCGGAGGAAGGAGAAGTAGAAAAGAGGGTGGAAACATAGATTTCGAAAGCATTGACAAGCGGGAGCTGGTGGAGGTCGATCCCTTCTCGCCCCGTGTCAACCCCTAATTGAACGGAAGCCGGCAATAAATATTTCGTTCTTTCGTGGGGCCGATTTTATAATGGCGCACAGCCGTATAGCACCGCCGGCGGAAGCGGATGTGCAATCAGTGTGACATACGCTCCGGGTGTTCACGGATTTATACTCCGTGTCGTTCTACGTGCGATTAAGTCGCAATCGCGTTAGGATGGAAGATGAGCGTCGACTTACTGGCAGAAACGACTCGCAACTTCCGCGTTTTTCAATAAGTAAAGATTCTCAAAGCGAACTTTCTCTCTGAAGTTAATTTGCAATTTAGTGTAGTCACACAACACACACACAAAGTGAAAGTATACTGTAGTCCATAAACTTTTCTCGAGTAACGAACACTGTTTTAAAAGAGAGAAAAAAAGAGAAAGAGAGAGAGAAAGAATATAAATAGAAATTCGAATTCATTTAACTCACAATGTCCATCTAATTAGTTACAGCCAAAAATTCATTATATCTTCACGTGACAAATGCGCTTATCGGTGAAACACACAGGTGACGATCGTGGTGTTCGTCTGTCGTTCCGCGATGCGCACTAAACTCATCTTCGTCGCCCGGCATCCCGCGGTGTGGCAGGCTGCGACTTCCGGTTCCTCCTCGATAATTAGAAACGGTTCCGGCTCGCAATAACAATAACGGCGCGTGCTACGGGGCTGCAGCCCCGGGGCACCTCGTTTGACATCAAAGTGAGGCCCTCCCGCCCGCCCCGCTTTTCCTCCTCACGCGCGCGCTCCGGCATGCAACGGGGCACGACTAATGAGATTCACTTTGCTTTTACGGTTTTACCCCCGTGCTCTCTCGCGTTACTTGCTTTGCCCCGGAGTCAGCCGACTTCGCCGGCTCGCTCGCTACCTTTCGATCATTTTGATCATCGCGACGATACCGCGACCCTCCCGACGGCGCACCCCTTTTTTCCGGTTTTTCATAGCGCGATGCTACCTTTGTGCTGCCGCCTTTCTCGTAAATATTTGAGCGGGAGCCTCGTTAGCGTTTGTTGTTGCTTGTTTGATGTGGATATACGGAGTCGAACGATGCCGTCGATTGTAAACAATATATGTGATCTTCAATCACAATGGATTAACAAGTTCTATTTTAAAATATGTTAAATATAGACAATTTTTACGAGCAAGATAATAAGATATTTTTTGTATATCTCTTTAATTTAATCATAATTCTCTGATGAGCACAAAAATATTATAGATTCAATGGAATAACCGGAACGTTTCTGTCTTTACTTCAGAACTCCTTCAAACGCACGATTGATCGTGAGAGAGACAACAATTATAAGCGACTGTTATATGCGCAGTGTGTTTACAGATTCTGCTTTTAAAACATTATTTGAAATTTCAACGTGTCACTCACCTCAGTTATGATATAATTGCTTAAACTTTCTTTGTAAGTACATTTTGAAAAAAGAAAGTAAGAGCTGTCAATGTTACTCAGCATGTGAAAGTTGATTCTTTAGATTTAGTCTATTTGTAATACGGCGGAGCAACAATATTGAAAAGCACTGAAACGTATGTACACTTATAAAAATTAATAATAAAATAATATATCCGCAAACTCACACACCGAATTATCGACCAAACTCTGCAAATTATTTCGGAAAAAAATGAACCGATGTTAATTATCGTGACTTTCCAGCTTGTGTGTAGCTTGTTGTAATAATCGACACCAAGTTACGGATATCTCACACGTTCAAAACATATTTACCTGAGTGGCGCTATCAGTTGCGATCGACCAAATAATGTAGATAGCGATACGTAGACTCGATATATCGAATTGCAATTACTTCCTAGTAAGAGAAATATGATTTAAAAGTTCTATCTCTTACATAGATATACGCGAGCACATCTTCGCAATTTGTTAATTCATCTGCATATATACTTTTGCAACACACACCGACCGACACACACATTTTATTTCAATTATTTCAATAGACGAGATTACGCGAACGTTATAAGGAAATTAATTTATTGATCATATATTTAGCAATTGTGTAACGAGATCTGTAGTGTACGAAGGAACGAGGCATTATACACGGCCGTAGTCTACTCTGCTCAGTAGATGCGATTATCCCTATCAGTCTTGTCGCACGCTTAATTGAAATAAATCATTGTAGCAATCTAGACTTGTCCCACATACATGATCCGTTCGGCTACTTAATATTATCTCGTAAAATACACACAGCAGTAAATTGTTCTCGTCTGAATGAAGTAGTAGTTCAACAGCAATAACGTATAAGTTATCTTATTTGATATTCTAACGATTTTTTATTCTATCCTCACGATTATCTTTACGCATCCATTGACACATAAAAATCAATCACGCGCTATTAACAAGTCTTGTTAATAGACAGCATTAATTATGTATGTATTTGGATTGAAGAAGAAGAAGACGGAGATAGAGAGGCGCGACTACGTTCGTCGTCAGCGACGGCGAGTGCATTATGATGCACCCCTATATCGCCACGTGGCCGGTCCGCGCGCGGGGCTCGAGCTAGATTTTAAAACGCGCGGGAAAAAGCGGAGCGCGCGGATGACACGCCGTAAGGGCGGCACGAATTAACGCTGGAAAATAAAAGAGCGCGCGCGCCCGTCACGCCTGGTGGCAAAATGGTCTGTGACTAATGCGGCACCACTTCCTGCGCCTGCACTCGAGTGGAGTCCTCGGCGAGAATAGTGCGCGCGACTGCGTTATTATTATATGCTACGAAAATCGCGCGGACATATTGCCGGATCGTTCCGATCGAGAACGATGCGATATCCCCTTGTATATGTGTCTCGTCGATATAATTAATTACAGGAAGTTAGTACCTATGCGAGCGAAACACTCCCGAAAAAAAATTAAATTGAATCGCTTGTTGTTCTCGAGCTGGTCTTGCTCTCATAGTCGACACGGTTAATCGTCGTGAGGGGAGACAAAGTCTCGAGCGTTAATACGTCGGAGATGGAAGTCATCAAGGTGTCATGTTACATGGCTACATAATGTGTTGCGCGTAATGAATTTTGGAAGATTAATTTTTTTTTTGGAAAGGTAAGTTTTTTGAGATATAGGATACTGAATGAGTCAGCATGTAAGTATTTCACGCACGAAGTCATTGCGTAGCTTCTTATTTGCCAAATTAAACGCTATTTGTTAAATCTTTAACAAACTAAATAAATTTTTTATGGAATATTAAAAATTTAATGTAGATCGCGTCGATACAAAATATTTTTGTTGCGATAGTACGTGATACTACTATATTAAGTAGCGTCTTGAGCAGGAATAAGATTTATCTATGCAAATATCATAATATCGCATATCGATATATATATCGCATATCGATATATATATCGCATATCGATATATATCGCATTTCGATATATCTTCGATCTTCTTTTTTGTTTCTAATTGTTGATTCCAGTAAAGTGTTAAAACGACTTTTTTGTATAAACAATATTTAGTACAATTGTACTCAAAATACTGAAAAATGCTGCGTATCGAATTTTGACATTGTATGTTATAATTAATACACGATTTTCATGACCGACTACGCAAAAACACGTACGAATGTGGAGCCAATAATGCAAACAGTGCGCGAATATTTTAATTAGCAACATGTCAAGAAAAATTCCGTTCTGTTTATTATGCTGATATTTTATGCGTGGCAAAATAACGTTTGTGCAAACATACGGATTCGAATTTATTGTAACACACAATGGTGGAACAAGTAATGTCGGCAAAGTAGCCATCAATGAAACAACATTGAAAATGTAATACAATAATACATAGCGCAGATAACACGCAACTATTTGTTACAAAGCAATTTCAATCGTGCACTCTGTTTGACGATATAAAAACTAATATGCATAATTTCGAAATATGTGTATTATCGGCACATATACGCCTAATCGGATAATCTTATTAACTTCCGACTGTCTTTCAGTTTCTCGATAACTACCGCATGTATTGTCCTACGTCGGTTACAATCGATAAAGATAAAACTGGTACAAGAAAATCTTTTTTTTTTTATTATAAGAAAATTTTTCAAGATATTATTATAAAAGCGCTGAGCAAAATAAGTTTAATGCTTTTTTTCGTTTCTCTCTATACGTACATACTTCTCTCTCTTAAAAAAATATTATGATACGTACAACAACACCTTAAAAATAAATATCTTTTTGCTTGAAGTAGTTTTTTATACTTTTTTTATATCTTTTTTTTACACCTTCATTGTGCAAAGGCGCGCGAGCCGTATTTACGCATTCAAAGTGCCTCGCATAATGACCCCTTGCAGACACGACATATGTCGCACTGGATGTTTCATAAACACGTGCACGCTTATTAACGTAGATCATTACTCCATAATACAATTTTTATAACACGGACGGCAGATCATTTCGCGGAGATAGCAAGTCTTGCGGAAGAGCGCGGCAACTGGGCGAGAGAATTTCTTATTTCTTGGATAGGTCAGTGTCGGCCATTCATGACGAGTGCGCGGACGACGACGCTACGGGAGGGTGAGAAGATTACGCGATGAAGTTTTTTCGCACCGCGCTCGCTGCATCCGCATGAATGCCGCTCCAACTGCGAATCGCTGCACGGTGCGTTCACACGCGTTTTTACACCTCGACACGCACTGCGTTTCAATACATTTTTATCGACGCCGAAATCTGCATCGCTCGTCGTTACAAAAACACGAACGTAGCAGATGCCACGATGCGGGCACTATCTACCGATGGCATCTTACCGGTCACGCCCATTTCAGATCATTACTCTAGTTGGCAGTTGTCATTTCACTTTCGTCGAGACTCCGGTGTATAATAGACGAGAAAAAGGATCTCTAGCCAAGAAGGTCCGCACCGTGTTTGTTTATCTACTCTTTCTCTCTCTCTCTTCGTAGCGCCCGTAGTGCAATTGTGTTAGACTTAATGGTTTCTCTCCTGCAAAGATATTCAAGCTATCGAACAGAGAGGTACTTCTTGAGGGATGACAAACCAAAAAAAAAAAAAAAAATGAAAACCTAAACTTTTACCGTTTTTTACATTTTTTCCCCGCAGGCTTCTTCAACAAAGAAGAAGACTTTTCTTACGGCAAAGTTTTTCCAAGATCTTATGTCCCCGGTTATGAACTTGATTAAGAGTAAAAACGTGGTGAACAATAGTCTTCTTTCTGCGTCACAGGATCAAAACGAAATGTATTCAAAACATATCTTTCTACGGCGCAGTTGAAACCTCTGTCGAGACTTTCCGCGTCAGAGTTTGCTCCAAGTTGACTTGTGAGGTGTGGAACTCGTCGTGAAACAAACGTGCCGAGTATTATTTCCGGATTAAGCGTCGGATAGTGTCGGTAACATACGCAATGTTTCCTCGTGAAAGATAAATATACTTTTTGCGGGCAAAGCTGTCGATAACAATTGTCGCGGCGCGTGACAAATAGCGGGATCTGCGCGGGGTGGATTCTTGTAATTTTAGATTACACTTCGTTGCCCAGAAGCAATGGTCGGCCAAACCCCTCGGCCATCACGGAGTATCTTGTCCAGAAGGGTTAGATTAGATACGTCGTTCACTTCGGGCCATATATCTGTTCGACCCCGTCTTTCCATCGCTATGCCGCGTGTGTACACACGTCCAGTGCGCGTACACGCGCGTGTGTTTATTGACCATGCGTGACCAGCTTGTATGTGTGTGTGTGTGTGTGTACGCGCGTGGACGATCGTGAGTCGCGCGCGGTGAGTTACGGGGCTGCGGACAGAGTGATGCATTGCCGCAGAACCGAGAAGGACCAGATCCCATGGGAATCGAACGGGAAACCCTTGCACCTCACACTCCCTGTGCCTCGTGACAGGAAGGGGCTGAATTATTGGAATATCGACGCTACCGGGCATTAAATGCTTCAATTACGATTAATATCGAAATGCGTTAGAACAATGTGTCGCGCACAGCCCGAAATGGATACCCCTCTACAAAACCGGCGTATATTTGCGCTTCGTGTAGTGTCACTCGTGGTCGTGCGCTCCGCGAAAACGCTTTGTTCCGCCCTGGCGACTACGTCAGCAGAAATGAATTCTTGTGTCATTAATTCTATTCTCATATATAACACCGTGGCGTAAATGTTTATTCATTCACGTCGAGTGAAGACGAGAGAGACACAAATGAAATGTATCATTTCTGACATCTCGCGAGACAACTGAATTTAAAATTTAATTACAGATATCGTTCTCCGAAACTTTCCTCATTTTCGCAAACAAAAATTTTCACTTTCTGTAATTAGAAGAAAAAAATCTCTCCGGGAGGGAAAACAAGAGAGAAAGAAAATAAAGAAATAACCGCGAGAGAAGATGGAGTTTTCTCGTACGGAAATTTTGCCACGCACGACGTGTGTCGTAAGGTAATTTATTACGGTCGCGGCGATACGCGTTATACGTTTGCATAATAAATGCGCGGTGTAATATGACCGCGAGTGCAAATAATCCGCGTAAAGCCATGGCGATTATATACACGTATATACGGTGCGCGCGTTGAAAAGGTTTACGCTCTCATTGCGTTACGCCACAGTAAAACTGTCGTCGGTGAAATACACGGGGGAGACTCTAGTACGGAGGGTAAACGTTATTGTTGCACCATATAAATCGCGCTTGATCGCGGAGGAGTATGGATCGTATATCAAAACTACTGCCGACTCGTGTGCCCGCTGTAATTTGTGGCCGGTAATAGAAGAGGGTAGCATCCGACGAAATTATTATCCAGAAAATACATGAATTCTCTGCGGCGGCGGCGACGGCGGCGGCAGCGGCGACGACAACGGGCACTTCGGGGTTGCTCAAAGGTCACAGTACGTCTACCACCGTGATACTTTTGAGGGCTTCTCTACATAGGCAATGTGCGAACCAACAACGTTGCCGTCGGCAACGACCAGCCAATTCCCGTAATGCACAAATACGACATACCGCGAGCAACGAAGTTGTTTCCATCTCGTTATACTTCGTCAAAGAGAACGAAGTCTCGAAGTCGAATGGTTTTATCATGTACTTATGGTTACTTTTCGCATACGAATGGTCAGCGAAGAACGTCTAAAGTAAACTCTTCCGATTGTATAATGTGTATCATCTTAATTAAATTGCTATATAGAGTTTTCCTATCGAGAGGGAAGAAAGAAAGATAACTCAAATAATTTTCTGTTGCTCACGAAGAAAACTTATTCATACGGTACAATATTTTATATTAAAATTCGAGAGCTGTCTCGCGTACTCATCCCGTCTGTTTTCGTTAAAACACTTTAAAATCGGGACACGCAAATTCCGACAATGGAGAAGTTCCCAAATCGTGAAAGTCCCGCAAGTCTCTCACCAATCGCTAATGCATTCGCTCCACACACACACACACACACACACACACATACAATACATTTTATTTTTATTTAAAGTGCCCGAACACCATACCCTGTCCCGACTACCGATTGCTCGGCTGACTGGCTGGCTAGCTGGCTGATCGGCAACCGCCGCCCGTGTCATTCTGAGGGGGAGAGACGACGATTCGATCGATTACCGCGATTAAAATAAAATGTAAATGCGGCGGTACGTGCGCGCGACTTGTGTGTTATGCAAATTCGGTTCTCCGGTAATCACTGAGTGGAAGCTGATGTCTTCCTCCGGCACTAATGGCCCGGGAAAATGCAGAAAAAAAAACGAGCGGAGAGAAAGGGAACTGGCGACGAGAGAAAATAACTGCGCGAAGTGTATTGCGGCTGACGCGTACAAGCACGTATACAACACATCTACGCGGAACGTGTATGCGTGCACGCGAATCGAAGGAGCGAGGAAAATGAGTGTTTCACGAGAGTCGCGCTCGAGGGTGCAGTTAACTTCAATAGTTTAACGAAACAGCCGAATGTGTTCTTGGATCAAAACACGCTTATTTTCGGCAACCTGATTTCCGATTCCGAAACTACTCTGATATTTATTTGTTTCTTCATGTTTCACAACGTGTGACCCGGCAATTTTACCGCGGAAAATGAAACATCTCTACTGAGGGTTCTATGCCGATAAAAAGCATTCTGTGTCTAAAATAATTAAGTTACGATAATTAAGTTAACTTATCCGTATTATAATGAAACGCCCTTTTACGAGGAGCGGAGAGTAAATCAAATTATCATTTACAAAATGGATATAATGTTTCGGTGCGCAGCGCTAAGGTAATATGTTTAGCCCGTGCATGCAACGCGCATAACTCTTCCGTTTATAAAAACGCGACTCGTAAAACGTAACGAACCGCCCCTCGCCTACATTTATCGCAATAAATGAATGAAAAATATATCCATTACCGTCCGGTAGCGTCCAGTAGTTTCGCGCGTGAAGTATATCGTCGAAACTACGGTAATCTACTCGCGCCGGGGTATACGCGCTTGTAATACATTACACCGCGCACCGAATGTGTTCCCAATATTACATATTATACGGTATACCGCAGCCATTAATCTCGACCACTTGCGGCGTAATTAATGCTAAACCAACACGCGCGATCGCGCACTTTCTACCCGAAACCATCGAATCGAACCGTCCACCCTGATGAAACCGCACGCCGGCAGTAAGCGTGACGCGCGTGCGATTCAACGCGTATCTGCAACAGTGCCGATAGGCAAATGGCGAATGGCGATCGGTATTTGAGAGGATACGGTATCCTGTGTGTGTAACTGGATGGACAGAAACGAAGAGACACCAGAGGGATTGAAAGCGAAAGAGAGAAAGAGAGAGAGAGAAAGGGAGAAGGAAAAGAGAGAGGAGCTGAAGCAGAATAGAGGTGCTATCGAACGGACAAAGACACGAAGCTCGAACGTGTACGGCAGTTGCGGCCAGCGTGTGCGTCACACAGGATGCCCCTTCCCTCTCCCCAACGGAATCAAAAGGACTGGGGGTATAGGTGCATGCCGATGCATTCATTGTGCCTAACCCTGCATCGTGGCGATGCACCGCGCACGACGGAACGCAGTGCAGTGCGCGGGAGAGTGGAAGGGAGGAAGGGACAGTTCGGGAAGCGGCAGGATGATTAATTAGTTGTCGCGCGTTCCATGTCACCGTGTCACTCTTGTCACGGCTTTGTCACTCCGCCGCGGCGAACGAACACGAGAGCGCGTGTCCCGCGCGCGCTCAATGCAAACACGTTATTGCCGCGGCGCGGGATAGCGCTGCACTGCCCGCGCGCGCAAAGCAAATTGCATTGTAACCGGGGCTGCAACAGGCGCGCCATTAATCAATGCCCGTGCCACGATGCGCTCTGCCAATTTCCAAGTCGCGCCCTCCGCGACGACGGGTCCTCACGAATAAAACAACGCATAGATGGTTCGCGGCCGATGGTATGGAAATGAAGGCGGCGTGTCGGGGACGGAAATCTCCTCGTATGGGGGATTTCGATCCCTGTCAGTCAGTACTTGGGGCAGTTCGTATTGACGATTCGTGTCTAGTATTGATCTATCCGAGCGCAAATCGCGTTTTTTTTTATGCCAAATTTCGTTCAATTTCTATCTCGTCAATTTGCAGATAAATAAATTGAAAAAAATACATGTATTCTTTTTTTGCAACGTCCGCGGTTTTTGTGTAAACAATTTAGAAAATTTTTCACACTACATTATATATTTTCTTTATTCATAAGTACAATATTTTATTGATGTATAAGATAAATAAAGTAACTTATGACCCATATTACAACAACATTCCATTAAATGGGAGAGATCAGTGACTATTCAGCAGTTAAGTTCGATCCGTTGGTGTGTAACATAATCAAGAACCAGCGGCTAATCGCAGATCAAGCAAGCGACCATTCAGCATAATTTCTTGCAATGTAATCAACTCCTACAAAGATTAATTGTCGGTGTAAACATACAGATGCGTCGACGAAAAAGGATATTAAAGTCGAAATATATTAATCAAAAGGCTTAATTACAAAATATACTCATTATTGACAAGATCTTATCTACATACACAACGTTCGCATATTGATTTCATTTTCTGAGCTTGCGATGTAGCCGTAACCGATTGCATTCGCAGCGGCTAAAGTAACTCTCGTTGAGAAAATGATCAGCTATCACGCCGGTCAATAACAATAATGAAATCGTATCTACATGTGACGTCTTAGTCTGTCTGAACGATTTCTTTTAACGACGGTGTCGATTTCTTTTAACGACCCTTGATTACTCGATTTACCTGTTGCGTCGAGGCCCGGCGGCGCCTCGTCGAGACGCGCCTCCATAAATATCGGACCTTAAAGAATAAATACATCCGCAACGTCTTCTTTTTCTTACTTACTTTTTCTTTTACTAACTTTATTCTTTTCTTCTTTCGCGTAGCGTTAGTTTTAACGTTTCCTTTTATTTAGTGTTTCAAAAAATAATTAGTAAAATGCATAGCTTCAATTATACTTGCTAATGGCGCTTAATTTCTTCTTTGCGAGACACTGTAACACACAAATTTACTTTTATTGATATCCTAATGCGTCGAATTGTATCAATTAAATTATACTAAATAAAATAATAAAGTAACTTAAATAATTTATGAAATAAAAATCATGGTATACGCTAATTCAAGTGTCCGGTGCTTGACAGTTAATTAAGAATCAATTTACAGGATTGCGGGTGATGCCTGTAACGCATAGAAATCAATCAATCTGCATGCAGATGCATTCGCGGCACTCGGAATGAATATTGCCCCGTCCACGTATTTTGAAACATTCTTGTCGTACCGAATGCTTGATCATGTGCGAACCAATTAGCGCAAATCAATCAATTTATCAGCTTACAGAGAGCAATTCTCCGCTTACAAACGATTGTCGAAACGTCCACGCGAGAAAACTGAACGTATTGTGAAATTGCAAAAACAGGAGACAACAATAAAATTTACTTTTAAAAAAATTGGATTTTTATCAGACGATCTTTCCGACAATTGCCATCTAATGTGTATATATACACACACACATATATATATCACGTATATTTCATTATATTACATTATATTTGATTATATTGTGAAAAAAGATATCAGATATATTTTCTCTTCATAAAAAAAGACATAAAATACGAAAACCCACCACATGTACTACCTAGACATTACGAGCTGTCTAGAACACATACGCGCTCCGTTGAATGCGATGTAATTAACCAAGAATTTCGTCGTCTTTGTAAAAGCGGTCGGCGTCAAGCTGGATCTGATAGCGAAGCGCATCCGGCGCTCGCAGACAGCGAAAACGAATTCTCTCTTTTGGCGCGGGAATCCAGAGAGGAAATACGAGGAGCCAAGTCTCGAAATTTCGCGTGTTAAATATGTAATTGCTCCGAGTGAATCACCGAGGTAGAGGATGCTCGGGACAGGATAAAAAAGATGAGAATCGCCGACCTCTTTTGCATCTCCTCCCATCTACCATTTTCGACTTGACGAGCGCCGTCGTGGCATCGGACTTAGTCACGACGTTGACTTATACAGAGCCTTCGTTTTTATTATTTAACCTGCGTAGGAAACGAGTCGACGCGCGGAATTAAAGCAGATAGAAATTAATGGAAGGACGCTGAGCGGCTTGCACAAACGGCAACGTTAAGTCCTATCTGCAGTGCGGACGTTAGGTGCGAGAAGTCGCGAGCTACCTATGTAACTGGAAAAAACGCGAAAGCAATTAAGAACAACTGGTACGATAAATTTCGCGAGATGAAATTTTTAATTGATTTTTGCGAATACGATACGTAACATCTGGAAATAATGTGCATTGCGCGCATATAATGATAATTAAGTACGCTGTACACTTCAGTGCAGCCAGATCGATCGACAACGAATTAATTGCCCTGGTGCTTTGTACATACACACACACACATACATACATATGTAGTTATATTATATATGTAATGAATTTCAAGAAAATTGGAATAGAATCTTTTCTATCCGTTTCTCCATTATCCTCACTTAAAGATCTTCCTTGATATTTATCTTCCTTAATGTTTATCTCAATTTCTCACGCTGTTCTCGAACACTGATAAAAAACCAGGTTGTTAAAGGAAAAAGCAGTTTCGATACAATTACCATCTTCCTGTCTTCATTTGAGGTAATAAATCTAGACTACATTACACACAAACACACATACACATACAGAAGAAAACCACCTATATTTGTTTCCCGTCGCTGCGATTAACAATTTATGGCGCAATAAAATAACTGCTCGGAGCTATAATCAAAATCCTACACGGCTTATTAATTTATTTATATATAATAGTGTCTCTCCACCTCCTCTTCCTATTTTGCACTTTTCGCTTTTTCTCTCGTCAAAGTCCCCTCTATCTCTCTTCCGAAGAAAGCGCGCCGGCTTTGATTATACCACCCCGTACCGGCCGCCATTTTCACGCAGAGCAAATCCATCATGATCCTGGATTTCTCCCGGGCACCGCCGTCATTAAATGATCGCACAAAGCACAGCGAAGCCTCGGCTTTAAGATCTCAAGCTGTTGCTAAGGGATTGATGGTGTTACCATGGCAACTACTGAGGGCCTATTGTTGCACCCCGCTGGTAGATCCGCGCCTCTCTCTCCCTCTTCTCCTCCTTCACCCCTCTTGGTATCCCGTTCCCTCGCATGGCATATTTATTTGCATGTAGTGTAGGTATGCGCGTCTTGCGCGTACAAGTACACGCACGTTATGTGCATTCTGCGGATGCGCGCGTGTGCGCGAGGCCCGCCGTGCGTGAGTGCGTGTCGTACGTTTATGCATCTGTGCCAGTGGTACCAAACCCCTTGAGGTGCGCTCAGGGCAATGTCCTGAGTTTAAAGACGAGGGACTGCTGAGCGTTTCTGGCAGAAACGCTTCAGAACTTTTGCCGCGATAACGTTTCTGTGAGAGCTTCACTCTCATTGCCCGAGATCGATTCTCTCCTCAACTTCGAGAGATCGAGTAGACTTCAACGGGAAGTACACAACGAAGTGCTAAGCAGCGACAATAATAACAGAACTCTATTTTGTTTTCAATTTACTTAAATCTAATTTAGATTATTCAATTTTTATTGTTACTTAGTCTCTGATAATAGCGGAAGACAATAAAGCGGTTTCTTTTCATATGTGAGATATTGCGATGAGAATAAATGGCTACTGGCAACGGTATCAGACCCGCGGCAATGTTTAGGCCAACGACCCCCGTTTAAATACGTGCGCAGCCACGAGCTATACACAAGCGCGAAGCTATATGCGCGAAGAAAAGCCCGTTTAAACTTTTCCACTAAAGGTAAATTATTCGTTCGCGGGGGGAATATTACGGAAGTGCCACGTCGAATGCGCCACGCTGTTGGCAAACACGAAATTCAACTGGGTCAGAATGAGAACGGCAAGTTTGCGTTTCTATGTGGCGCTGCTGCTGCTGCTGCAATCAAAATCCGCGGATATTGCAGACTTTTTTTTTTATGATTGTCGTTACAAACCTATTATTACGTTGCTGCAGTCGATAGAACGAATTGCTCATTGATTACTTTTACGCGATAAAAGTTTCAGAAATATATTACGTAAGAAAAGAGTCGTTATCGTACTCATTGTTAGTGGGTTACTCTGGAATTCTCTCAGGCAAGAGTTTGCCGTCATTTTTGTATTTTCTTAAAATACTCGATCTTTTATCACCTCTTCTTCCATCTTTCTCTGTTTGTTTTTGTTATTTCGAGAAAAAATATAAAAGTACACATATATAATACAGAGCGTGTACGTGAAGCGCGGAAAACATAAGAGATCGTGGTAGAGAGCGCACGCATAATGCGCCGTTGTAAGAAGAAAGGAAGTGCGAGCACAGCTAGCTCGCGCGCGCACGACACGCACTTTCATCTCGCGTAATTACAATCACGACGTCATCCTTCGAACGGGGAGAAACGAGCATAATGCGGATGCGAACGGAGAGGCACGGAGAGAACCACACGCTCTATCCGTACGTGCACGTGTACAGCCTCTCGTATACTTATTTCAACATTTAATCAATCAAAAATATAAGAAAAAAAAGTCATACAGATTATACAAAATTTTAATATATAAAATTTTATAATCTCAAAGAATTATATCTACAGATTTATTTACGTACGTTTGTGTATGTATGTGTGTTTCACGTACATGCTCGTTTTGTACGTCGCAACAGTGCACGAATGATGCGAGCGGGACGTTCAATGATTACCCTCCCAGCTATTACTTAGGATGCGCTTAGTAATAATGTTCGCTCCATCGCAATATTGCTGCTCGATTTGCATAGCCGGTGCATTGTGCGTTTCCACATAAAACAGATCTCGCGTATAAACAGGAACACAGAAAAAGAAACTCGTCTTCTTCGGGATTATCATTTCCGGTCTATCTCTGTGTCTCACGTCCGCTTTGTCGTACTGATTATACGTCGGATTGATTCGCGGAACGAGCGGCAGATGCGTAACGAGGATGTACATGTCGTCGCGATGACAAGCAAGAGCAATCTCCACAAAGCCGTCGTGCGTTATAGATAACGTGCAGTCCCTTTGATTTGAAAGATTTCCTCATTAGTGCGAATACGCTGATGTCTTTTGCTGACATCAGAAGAACATTGAAATTATTAGTACGTGAATGATGTTTTATTTTATATTTATATATATTTACGTAACATAATATATAACGTAATATATATTTACGTAACATCACAAGACAAAAAACTATCTTCGTAATGTTAATCTATACTTAACACTAGAACAACCACATTTGTTAAAACGGGATTTCAGATCGCCATTTTCTTTTGCAAGAAATGTTCTGAGTAGTTTTAGTTTAACAAGGAAATAATAAGTGTGAAATATTAAAAATCTTTGTAGCTAGAAGCTTTTTCGTTTACTTATTTAATTATTAAAGTAATTAAAAATAACAAGGTAAACAACGTTTGAAAATAATAACGAATAAAAAGTTTTTTCAAATAGACGGGATGTGGTTTTTCAACTCTAATTGTTTTAGTCCTAATGTTTGTAAGGATTATTGTGTTTATAACGATTATATGTTTAAAAAAATGTAGACCATATTCATAATTAAACTTACAACTCTTTCTTTTCAACGCGATTATTTCGCACAGCATTGAATTAGAGAGAAGTTTTTAAAGGAAACTCGTATATATAATATAAAACTAATTCGCAAGAAACTCCTCTCGTGAAAAAAAAGTTTCAAGTCGCTGAAACGTCTTGAACTTTGTCCCGAACTCTCTCGTTTCTGAAGGTGTTTTCACGTCAGTGTAACTTCTTTTGACATGGAAAATAAAAAAGAGCATCGTTAAGACTACAGTTGAGTAAACTTAACAACCACTGATGAGTAGCAATGGCAAGCCGCTTACTGGCGAGTATTTTACCGGTGCAACCCCTTCTTTGGGAAGCACGCGACGGCAGTGCTTCGTAGGAAAGAAAAGAAGCTGGTTCTTAAAGCGGAGTATAAGGCAAAAATGAGAAAAATTAAGGCAAGAGAGGAGAAAGAAAGAGAAAGAGCAGAAAAATTTAATCGCACTGTTACCAGAATGAAATTTGAATGAACGAATTTTTTTTCAAACAACAATATTGCGTTTTTTTAACTCGCTTCTAAAGAAGAGAAAAACAAAAAAATTCAAATTAATTATACAGTAGAGAATAACATTTCTGAAGTAAACGTTGTTATATCGAAAAGAGAGAAAAAGAATGGCAAAATATGCGCAACCTACATGAAATAACACAAGCGCACAGCTGGCAAGATTAAACTCATCGTTTAATTTTGCTCTCTTTCGCGTATATACGGAAGAAAGAATTACTATGGCAAGAAAAACTCTGAAATGAAAAATAGAAGTACGATGCAACGAGAGAGCAAGCCAACACAAAAAAAAGGAAAAAGAAAAACGATTGCGCCGGGGCTACCACTATCGAGTCGTAACTTTTTTGCAGGGATTATAAAATTAACGTCGTGCATCGTCGTATCCCGTTGTGTTCCGCGGCTCACTTCTCCCGCTCGACCACCAAATTCCTCCCTCCGCGCGCGCAAGCCTCCCCGGAGGGCTGCAATAATCGTGAACGTCAAATTTAACGTTTGCGCTCGCCCGATGCAATCCATTAGATATTGCTCGTAAAGAGGCCTCGTATCTCGGCTGCGCATGCGAGCGTACATATACATCCGCCGGAGCGCGAACGACCTTTTTTTTTTGTCGGACGCCCACTTTTAAAAGCACCCCCGCGCTACCCAACACGACCCTTCTTCCCTTCTCTTTTCGTCCGCCAATTCGCTATACCCAGCATTCCGCCCGTCAGTCCGCGGCTCTCGCCGATGGCAATCAACGATCGCGAAAGCTAAAATTTTTGCCGTTTTCGAGCGATTTATTCGCGCCCAACCTGCACCGACAACGAACCAACGCGAACGAACACTCGCGTATCAAGCGATGCCACCACCCGAAATCACGCACATATCGGCTACGTATTTCTCATAATGACGCTTCCGATTTGCAGAGTCGACGAAGAATATATAATCTCGTCGTATGTAACATGTGGCATGACGTCAATGCACGGTTCTTACACTTTTGGTGAAGTGCGCTCGTTATTTGCGCCAACAGAGATTCACTGCGGCGAGTCAAATTGCTATGTGACACGTTTCGAATATTGTTTTTTTTTTTTTTTATGTGATCGGGATAAAAATCATTTTCCTGTAAGCTCGGTTCACATTCACAGATATCGCATGACTATTCGATCTGTTTGTGAAGCGAGAAATTTGAATTTTTAACATTTTGTTTCCAAAAGGAAAAAAACACTTTTTAAAATTTGATTAATTTAATACTTTGTTGGCATTTATATTGTATTTTATTCGTTTGAGTTTGTTGATTGAGAGTATATATGATTCGCGGTATTCACCTGAGGCATTATCTCGGTTATAATTTCCACTCTACGTCGCTTCGTTCGCTCCCATAAAGCCCATCGCGCGAGTTCTCGCCGAAAATCGCTCGTTTGACGTCGTTATAGACCGCGCAATCGTTCGACGTTAGTATCGGACGCGTTATCTTAACGATACATCAGCCTCCAATATCGCACGATCCATCCAGTATGCAATTTACACGAATGCATACAATGTAAACAACCACGGCTGCCGTGGTCAAACACAGGCTATAATGCAAGTATCACCGCATTATTGCTCGTATCTTGGCAAGGGTAGAAGAGAATACGTATCACAAGGTGATGACCAAGGATTCTAACCACATATCTTTCTGCAAACGCCTGTCTTAATTTCAAGATAAATCCACACAGAAATGTTTGTATATTTAAACGTATATTTAAACGCTGGAATGTAATATATATTTTCGTTTTTCCGTGTAAAATAATGTATGTTTAAAGAGATTTTATATTTAAAGAGACTCATTTGATATTATTTGATAAAAAATTGTCCTTTGTTTTACAAATTTATCCTTTTAGTCGTGTTCATTTGTGTTTTATCAGTACTATGTCCGTTACTTTATGGTCGGTGCGATAATATAATCGAAACACAGCACGTTGCAGCATACGATATAACAAAGTTCAGTGTGATAGTTTTAATGTCAATGACAAAGACACCGTACCTACATACATATATGAATGTGTTACAGCAAAATTTCCATTAAAATCATAAAAACGAATTTATTGTGGAAACTTTTTTACGTTTTTGCCTTGTCTAATTATATCGATTGATGTACATATGAATATATTCTAATGTATTTCACGTGAATAATGTAACGTATGTAATAAATTAATAATATATGTACACGGAAAAAGAGTTCGTTAGAATAGCAAGAAAATTGTTCTATATAGTAAGCGAGAAAAATTTGCCGAGCTAAAATTTGCTATTGAATTTTTTTGATTCGCCAACAAGACGTTTTCGGCGAATTTCTCTTGCTGGCCACACAATTGCAAGATCTTTTTTCTGTGAGATACGTTATGAGTTAGCGACATATTACGCTTAATGTGTAATGAACCAATTTGTAATTTATTTGTAATTTATATTTACGACAGTTCTTGTTTCCGATAATGCGTAACGTTACATATCGTATTTCACGTCACTTATTCCTGCTTCTATTTCCTTGAATGTTTGTCATTAAAAATTCATCGTCACTATACAACGTGACGATTATACGCGAGCTTGAAACGCGCGGCTGCGCGCCATAACGACGTGAAAAAAAAAAAAAAAAAACGGCGCTTAATGTCAGTTCCATGCGCAGTCTGCGCGCTTCATGAAAAAGGGATAAATATATCATTACGTGAAATACGCGTACAATTAATGACCGTGAGATCTTGTCATCTCAACGAGCGTCGGCTTTTTTTTATCATTTGTCAGTTGTGCGATAACTGCGCACTAGACTTTTCATCAAAGTTTTCAGTTTTTTTTTTTTTTTTTTTTTTTTTTTTTTTT
>QVNZ01008507.1:0-14454 GCA_014825645.1 Pseudomyrmex dendroicus
AAAAAAAAAAAAAAAAAAAAAAAAAAAAAAAAAAAAGGATATTGTCTATAAAATTACGAATGAAATAAAATTTTACAACGCTGTTTACGTAAACAAAAGGCAATATTAAACAAAATTAATTAAATCTTGATTTATATAACTGACGTTATAAATACATCTCGACTTCGCGCGTCCCCAGAACAGAAACTCATTCCTCGGCTTTTAATACGACGCGTTGTTACGCGTCGCGAAACTTGCTTATTACCACGTCCGAGAAATTACGAGCGTAACAATCGCGAGGCGCGCTACGGATGAAGATCTTTCTCGACGCAAGAGAGAAGCTTTCCATCGCACACGAGGGAGCAGATTTTCAGACGATCTGACCTATTCTCTTCCTAACAGTTTCACCCGCCGCGAAACGTATTCTTAGAGCCCATTGTCTTCCACGTCCTGAACAACGTTCGCTGATGGTTGCCGCCGCGCTCGTCTCGAAAGAACGACGACGTCGTTTTCTCGAGCGATCGCTTCTCGCACGTTTTTTTTTCTCTCTCAACCGCGAAACGGACAAGAATAGTTTTAGTTTTTCAACCGATACGCTTCCTCTTTATCGTTTCGTCACGATTCGCACTTTCACTTGCGACGATGCGACCAACGTTATTTCTATTGTACATGTTGAACTTCGTTACTGGGATGCTTTTGTGCGAACGCCTGTCTTAGATAATATAGCAGACTTTTCTTCCCAAGGTTATATATATGCTTTTTAAGATGTCTATCTATATCTGAGATATCGTTGATTTATAATAGAATAATAATAATGCGAAATGTATTAAACATTGTTATTGAGAATCATCGCAAAGCGCGTTTCTGGCAGATTAATTCCTTCGTTATTCGTAAGGAAAAAAAAAAGAAGAAAGTATAAAAAATGAAATTTTCATTAAGAAGATCGAAAGTTCGGACTTCAAGTTTATCCGAACCAGCCAATTACATTTGTATTGATCCCGCGAAAGTGGGACTCGGGCGATACCCACGCGGTATTTTCTTTTCCCGTTATCTAAAAACATCAATTTTTCACGCTAAAAACCTGGACGACTCGAACATTGCATCGGACGCTCATCAACACGCAGTTCGATAATTAAGCCACGTACGACACGCAATTGCAGTTTATCGTTACTATAATCTAATCTAATCTAATCGATTCTTCGGCTTCTATATAAATTGGTTCATGGAACATCGGTTAATACACACTCTCCTATTTTAGAGAAGCATTTGCACGGTTAATTACACCAGCTTAATTGGCAATAAGTGCCGAACGGAGTGCAACCCGAGAACTATAACCGCGCTGCTCCCTTTGACATGCTTTCACGTCGATTATGTCGACGCGATAATCCTTGTTAATGTGTTTAACAAGTGCTTCAACTTTTTTATTACATTTGCTCCATCCACGTGATCGCGAAAAAGAGGAAATAATTTTACACACATACGTATCTCTAATTGTTTTTTTTTTCTATCTTTACCATTATTATTTTAAAAATATTATTCTTTTAATAGGAGAGAGAGAGAGTAATTTTGGTTTGCTTAAGTCGCTAACATTCCGTCGATATTTGGCCGGCAGATGCTTCAAAACTCGTTGAATCTGACTTTGTAATGACTCGGCAAAACAGCGCAGTTAATTGTTGCGCGGATTATTTATGTACGCCACGCACAACGAGAACAGACGGATACTTAACAGATGCGATAAAAGCCAGTCACAATGTGTGTGTGTGTGTGTGTGTGTGTGTGTGGTGTTTCTAAGCGAAACCATCGCGAATGATGAGACACGAAAACGCGGAATTTGAAGCTACACGAAGTGCAATATAAACATTTTGCGTTATGTTCTACATCGATACAACCGCACTATTTCCGGTTAAATACGATCGATTTGCCGGTTGTTAAACGGACGCAACCGACGTTTTAAAAGACATTTAGCCGGCGCATCAGTGTATTAACTTGTCGTTATTTCGCCACAGCAGCGACGATGAGGCGCAAGCGGCGGAAATCCCAAAGAAATGTTTCATTAGACGCGGGGAAACCATAAAACCACCATACGTATACGTAATTTGCTGCACACTCGCAAATTTCTACCTTCACGTGGATAATAATAAGTTTTAATGCATATATAAAACTATTCGTGAGAGAGCGAAAGCTCTCTCGTGTGCAGCGTGTACTAGTCACGCATGCGTTGTTGCAAAACTAGCGAAAGTAAAAGATTCGCTTTCGTAGCCGTTTATTATTATGTGTGTCCGTCGCCTGCCGATACCATCTAATTATAAACGCCGTTGAAAATATGTCTCGATAAAGTTCGAACGACGAAGGAAATAACAAATCGGGCGGCTGCGTGTGATAGACGTTGCGTGCTCGAAGTTATTCCGCCTTGATTTTTTTTTTTTTTTTGTCACACGCGCGTTTTAATTAGTTTAGCAATGATAGAGCTTCACTTTCAATAATGTGTATTGGGTGATTTTATGTTTCAAAAATCTGCGTGAGAGATTTTCCGCGATTTTCTTTTCTGATGAAAAAATTACATACCGTACCACGGATGCAGTTTTTGATCCGTACCCAATTTTTGATCAGTTTGTTAAAAAAGTATTGTGAGGTTTTGGTCGCAAAAAATATATTATGTCCGAAAGGAGGTAACACGGATGTCGGAATAATTAATTATTGTGACAAAACGTTTTTCTTCGGACTAATATATTTTCATGATCAAAAAAACCTTACTACGATACTTTTTTTAACACCCGCGTAGAAATTTCCCCATATGCTTCCGAGTTAACGTTAGATTCCAAGTAGAATGCCTAAAGTAGAGGCGTTTTTTTAAATTCGACATTATTTTGCGGTCAAACTAATGTTTTTTTTGCAATTTTACTTACGCAACATTAAAGTGCTATCTTTTACTTATAATTGATATGGACTTGTATTTATCACGGTACGATTTTTTTTTATATACAAAATAATCATATTATAAATCAGTAAATTGAATACGATTATTACACGGAAAAAAGTTTTGCCATTTACATAGAAAAATGATTGAGTTTTCAAAATTTATTGTTTCATCAACGAGCGTTTTGTTGGCAAAACAAAGCAATAAACTTTCAGAACTTCTGACTAAATTCCAAATAAATTCCAAACAAATTTCTACGAGGGCAACCGATCAAAAACTGGAGTTCGTGACGGTACATACATCTTGCGTTGCGTTTTAATTTGTTGTAAACAACAAGGTAATAAATTTCGGACAATCTCGCTACGCAAAGAAATATGTATCATGACGTGCGTGAAATCGTTTGGCAAACCTTGCTACGAAAAATACGATTTATATGTAACAGCGGTGGAATCGAACTCTGATACGTGCCGAGAAAAAAAAAAAAAAAGTAGAAGGGACCGTTCGTGTTTGAAAACTGTGCAAACGCGAGAGTACACACACACGCACGCACGGGGTCACACGAATGACCACACACACACACGCACAGGTGCGAGAAGGTTTCATTTAAGTGGCGTGCCACTGTGAAGTTCCGCTGTCGCAATTAGCGCGACTCTGCAAACGCATATAGGCCATGTCGTTGCGTTCCCGAGGAAAATTGGACTTTTTTTTTCGTTCTACGTCATCGCGTGATCTATTTTAAGTTCGTTAATTAACTTAACACAACGTTTGGCGTGGCGTGGCGTAATTGCATTTTTTCGTACAATTAAAATTTCACGAACTCATTATCTTCCTTGATAAGAAAAAAAAAAAACGATTGCGAGCGCGGAGAGAGAGGTATCAAACATTTCTCGCTTGTATGTATGTCAGTTCGTGTAGATATAAAATATAGTCCAGTCCCCGGGTAAATATAATCAGTCTGAAAACCCGCGACTCTCGACTCGTAATACAAATGCTCGTTGAGTTTAACAGGATTACCAGTTGCGCGCTACAACTGTAGGTCACGAAGCCTAATGATAGATATATCTCTTAATCGACAACGCGACCAGTGCGCAACGCGCGCGCGTACACGCTCTTCTTATCGTTGCGACGAAAATCGCTAAATGCATCTCCCATGCGGTAATGTACGGCGCGCATATACAATAGTGGATTACGCCGCTTGAGTAAAGCGGCCTTCTCGCGCGAGTTGCGATATTTCGAAATGATAGGAGGAGAGAATGTAGAGCCCCGGCTATTATGAGAATGGTCGGTTGTTTCTCTCGGGCGCGCGCGGCTGCGGTAACACGCGCCACTCTCCATTGCGCACGAAGAAAAGCCGAGATAAACCGAAAGGAACCGCGACGAGAAGAAAAGTTCCCTTCTTCGTAAGTGCCCCTGTCCGATAACACGCTGCGGAAAAGAAACCGCGTTTGTCGAGAAATGTTGGAGATAAGATCGTTAGGCGCCATTTCTCGTTCTCGTAAATTAAAAACTCTCTGAGATTTTAAGTTTCTGTTTATTACGAGAATTTGATTACGACAATTATATTAAATTCCGTCGGGTAAATAAAATTTTTCTTCTTTTTAATTTATGTTGACTATTAGAATTAATTAATATCAATATCTCGAAAATAGCAAAATTGTACTTTAGATATCGAACGACTATTTGAATGCGATGAAAAAACGTTTGCGTCAACGTTCGCGTGCTGCTTCTTTCTTTTGTGCGTTTTATATAAAAAAACGTTTACGACACGTTATCGGCAGTTTCACGCCTACGTAAGCTCGAGATGACGAGAACAGGGAAGAGGCTCCTTTCACTTAACTACAACATTTCTTCAATAACCGTCGTACAGGCAACAATGGGTTCTTCGACCGACGTTCGACGCTTTCCGAGTTTCAAAAAAAAAAAAAAAAACACAACGCAACGAAATCATTCCTTTGCGAACGAACGGATATTATTGAAGTTAAGCAAGAGAACTTCAAATTCGTTCCAATCGTTCGCGCGACAACAGCCAGAGGAAATAGGAGCTTCCTGAACGGAAATTCGCGACCCTCTCAGCGGAAGTCCGAGGGAGATCGCAGATGAGTTTAGAGGAACAAGCCAACAAAATAACTAGACATTCGCGAATATATGATGTAAAATATATTTTATAAATTTCAAGCAACATTCTGCAAAGTGTAAAATGAATCAAAATCTTCTGCTACTCATTCACAAAAAAAAAAAAAACAAAAATAGTCTCACAGAAATTTTCGCAAAACTATTTTTTTAATTTTCTTTCTCTCTCTCTCTTTCTCTCTCAATATTAAAAAAATGGAAAAACCTCCTTAAGCAAAAGAATAATTATAATTCCACAACTATTTTGTTTAGCAAGAACACTCGTGATATTCTACATTGATGACTAACACACACTAATTTTCCATTTTGCGAACCATAATTTATCAACATAAACTTGCTTTGTTACTGACTCGGAAATGAGAGCAATTAGCTTCTTTAAAAAAACATTCGTATGTGTATACATTGTTTTTTAATCTACAAGTGTCGCCACCTTCGATTTTTTTTACATCATTTTCTGAAACACTTTTTTTAAGAAAAAACGTCCTATCACGTCTCAAACATGTCGATAAGAATTCACTGTGTTACAACTTGGAACGAAAAAGGTGCACTCTATCTGAGCACTTATCTGAGACATCAAAACTGCGAGATGCGGAAATCTCGAGACGTTGTGGAGTATAACAGAATTTAGCTCGAAAATATATATCTCCGTTCTATTCCGACGTTTCTCCCGGTACAGGTACCCATACGGGAGATACGCTTTGAAGCGTGAAAAAAAAAACGAAGTGGATACGCGCGTCAGGTCGGCGCGTCCGGAACGCAAACTATTTCTGGACAATCTCCAGAGAACCCGTTGCTCTTTGAGCGTTGCGAAAAATTCAGTTCCTGGTTTGGTGTCGCGTGTTCAAGTTTAGCTCCTCATCGTACCAACAACGACGCATACCAACAACGACGCGTCGCATCATTGTTGTAGAATAAAATTCTTGGAAAATAAATTAATTCAGTTCGTTAGCGGAAAAATATCTCTTTCTTGCACCCACGTGATATATCGAGAATGCAAATCCAATCGCGATATCTCGCTTATACAATACTTCCGACGAAATGTTCGCCACGCAATTTCCACCTTGATTACAAAAGATAATTGTTTCATCGGAAATCGCGCTACTGTAATTGTAAGTGTGATATATATATATATATATGTATATATATATAAGCTATAATTGTAATATCGCTGATGGCAATAGAAAACTGGCGTATCCGACACCGACGGTCGTCAGGTATCTGACTTGTTTTTCCGACGCGAATCGATACGAACATTCAGTCCGATACCGCGCGTAACCGGTTGCGCGTTACGCAATCGTGAATAATACATTGTTGTTCCTCGAGATGCAATGAGTCATAAAAATTTATAACTTGGATGGGGAAAAAAAAAAAAAAAAAATCAAGCCGATCCTGCCAGGATTCGAACCTGGAATCTTCTGATCCGTAGTCAGACGCGTTATCCGTTGCGCCACAGGACCACTCGATCGCGAACTCGCTTTAAACGGCACATCTAAATGCACATCTAAAAATTATTGAATATAAATAAAAATCTCTACTTTTAACACTCGACGCTCGCACGATAATAAAGAGTGTGAATTTTTCCATGTATAAATAGTATAATAGCTTCTTAAGCGCGCGCGAACGAGGACTGAAAGGGATTCAAGGTCCTTTATACACGATGCGTTTTTTTATACGTTGTATATTTTATAAATTCTCTTCGCTTATTTATAGAAAACCTACTTTCCAAATATTTTCAAAGATACCTACTTGCACATTGAATGTTTGTTACATAAAAATTCGTGATAGAAAATTTTGTAAGAAGCTTTAGATTTGTATTATGATAAAAAGTCATCATCGTTGGGACTATATTTACTTTTTAACATAATTGTGCGCGTATATTTTACTTAATAAAACAAATAGAAATAAATATGCAATTAACAAGGACCGGATGTCCTACTTTCCGAGGACGTGTCCTCTTTCTTGTCACATCCTTGAACATTATTTCGAATTTGACCCAGTTTTGTTTACCGGGTCGCGATTTAATATTTAATAAATTTGTATTACTAACAAAATATAAGTATTTAAGAAATTAAAAAAAAACAAATACAAGTATTTTAAAAGTCAAAATGTCAAACTGTCTTTAATCGCGTGTTCTTTTCAAAATGTTCTGTAGTTTTAATTGTGCAATCGTGGAAAGTAAAATCTCTCCAAAAGAGAAAAGATTTCATTGAATTGTGCATCATCTTTGCGTGAGCGATTGATCATTAAAAGCGTAAATTTATCGGCGACGTTACAAATGGAAATGTTGCAATAAAAATGTTCGACTTTTTGCTTATCGCGGGAAAACTTTTATGTGCATTTTAGAGGATACTAAAGATACGTACGTTGGCTTTGTGATTACAACGAGCGTAACGTTTGCAATTTCATTATCGTTCATTTATGTATGGTATGCCCGGCGCAAATGCCCGTCGGTTATATATTACAAGACCTTCTCTCTCTTCGCGAGAGGCGAATATTTCAGCGACACTCCAAATTGTAGTCACGTATCGATCTTTGGAAAAACTGCTTGTTTTCACTGCTTGTTTTCACGGCGTGCGACATCGTGTAAGTAAGTAAAACGTCATCGTGCAACAAAACGTTTTGATATCGTAGTACAGTAGCTAACGTAGCGCGTGATCAGCGCGTCATTCAAAGCTTTATATTGAAAAAAATTTTTACAATAATTCACACACGAAAACTATTTGTTGTTCAATTTGTTGCTTGATTATAAGCGTGTGTATCAATTAAATCTATCGAAAAGTGTGATAACTTTCAGTGAATATATTTTTGCATGATTTTGTGTTCGAAATATCTTCAATGCTGATGTTCGTTAAATGTATCTCTAGTACAAAGTGATTTTTAAATTTGATAATAATAAAATAAAATTTACATAAAAAATGAGAGCTGAATTCGCGCGTATTCACGCGAATATCAGAAAGGACGAAATGGGAAAAATAAAATCTCATGTAGGTGGCTGAAATAACAAAGATAGCATCTGTCCCGAAAGTGCGGCGACGGGACATACGTACACGCGGAGCATTGTTTTCGCGGCTCATCTTCGAATATCGAACGGCAACGAGCCCACAAGCGTGTTCCATATACACACACGGGGGGTTCTTGGGAGTTCTCGATAGCTGTGTTCGACGCGTGTCACGATTTTTAACGAACGTGCACATCCGCGTTCGGCAAATCAATACGCGACATAATTTTCAGAGAAATTTCCCGCGGTTGATGAAGACCCGAGCGGTAATTTCAATATTTATAGGATATTCTAATTGTTTTCGATTATTTCCGGTTTCTCATTAAAGTTGCAAATTTCAACTTGGAGAAACCGGGGCAATAATTATCTCTGATCGTCAGAACTTCGCAACACCAGATGCATCATGAAGAAATATAGAGCGCAAGAACCGCGCACACTTGCAAAATTCCTTTCTAGACGCATTACTGGTATAATTAAATCGTATAAAATTTCGTGTTTAACATTCGATACATCATATCAAATGTTAAAAATTATTCCGCTTTTGTTTATCAATTAGAATTTTATGTTGTATTATTTTTTTTATATTAAAAAATATTAAACGGAAATTAAAAATCATCCGTTTCAAGATCTGTGTTTACAATTCACGTAGACTTCAACCTACAGGGAGCAGAAGTTTACCGTGCAATGCGTGTGGTCGATACGCACATTGCAAGGAAACCGTGTATTTTTGTAATCTACAAGACACAAGCGTGGTTTATACGTTAGTATTCGCAAGTGAAGTAGTGCGGAACTTCTCTCTTTTCGCTGTATGTGCATCAGGCGCGAGTCGTCGATAAGTGGCGCGACAGTATTTACGTTCGTGTGTCACGTTGACAGCGAGCAGACTGACTGCCCCGTGCACGTTTAGCGCAATCGCGGCGTGACGTAAAATCACAATAACATATCGTGTAAACAACGTTTCCGCGTGCTGTCAAATTTTTTTTTTTTTTTACCATGCCGACGCGGGAACTTCCGTTCATTCGATACTCACAGTTAGCTGCGGGAAATTTCACACGTCGATGTTATCCCCGCTGATCCCCGCGACAGAAGGGTGTTCGGACGTTTGGTTAAGATTTGGTGCTCGCGCGCGGGTGTTGTGTATACTGGGTGTTTGGGAAAAATGTGAGATGAACCTTTGGACGCGCCGAAACGGTTAGTTCCACAGTCACCGCGAGTGTCGACACGAGTCACATGGATCACATTATTGTGCGTGTCCTATTCAGAAAATCGCGAGTACGGTCGAAACGCGCTGCCAGCCGTCACGGAGGATCTGCACACTCGCCATTTTAATTTACACTGAGTGCCGTTCCGTCGCGGGCAGCGAGGTGTCCTGCGCGATTCGCGGGATGCGCATGCGCGCGACAGGTGGCTGCCCGGGTGTCACAATGTTCCTCTCCCACCGACGAAACATCGCAGGTGACGAGTGGGCGCAACGATTTTTTTTTTTCAGCTAATTTATGTTACCGACGGTGCTTGTGTGGCATAGCAGTTGTAGACAATATTATTTTCTACCTAATCGAGAATAGATAATTACAGAACAAAATTGCAGAGACAGTTATTTAATTTATTTAATTCGAAAAAAAACGAGAATTACAAGATCTAAATTGAGTCGTTGAGCGGTTGCTAAAAAATTTTTGTAGACGTATAAGATCAATTGAACAATTTAATATAAGTGAAAAAATATATATTAATTATTTATTTATATATATTAATTATTAATTATTTATATATATTAATGGTTTATTAATTAATTAAACATATTAATTATATATAAAAGTAGAAAAATTAATATAAGTGACACAATCGTTTTTATATATTTTTTTTGGCATTACATCTGAAAATATACATACCACATGTTTATTCTATTTACATTGTAAAAAAATTTTTACATCTGTAACATGTTCATATTTAAGTACATAAATATTCTTGCAAAATAAAAAAAAAAAAAAAAAAAAAAATGCTCTAACCAACTGAGCTAATGGGCCACCTGGCGAATGTTTTTATTGTAAATAATTAAGGTAAACTTGCACTTTATTAATATAAAAGTAATACATGTGTTATAAAAATATAAAAACATAATCAGATGTATGAGAAAATCAAACTCGAGACTGTCCTTCGCGTTATTACCACGACGTTTTAATCAAGTGAGCCAATGAGCCTTCTCGAAGAACTAATGTTCTAGCAATAAATAAAAAAAAAAAAACAATACTACTTTTCGTTAGAAACAAAATACATCGAGAAAAAAAATTTGGCCCATGGGGGGATCGAACCCACGACCTTCGCGTTATTAGCACGACGCTCTAACCAACTGAGCTAATGGGCCAAGCTAGGTACCTTTCCGTTTTTGTAGTACATAGTATTAATATTTAAAAAAAGGGGATATTTAAAAAAAGAGGAACTGCGTTCCTCTTTCATTATTTTCTTGATGCGTATTGCTCTCTCACATATATTTCTTCTTATCTTAACAATACAAAAAACTCATTTATATTCTTAAACAAGATGTTCCATATTACCACTCAAAAACAGATAAAACGATATATATTACATAAGTCGGAAATACATCTTTTGTTATTTTACGATCGAGTTTTGCAAAATAAACTGTTGATTTATAAAGATCTGAAAATGCATTTTACGTGAAAGACAACTTTGAGCATGCGAGACGCTGAGCTGTCTCTTAACGCGTATATATAGCTTTATAAATTAATTCATTATTGCGAAACAAAATGATGTAACTTAGTAATCCGCTTTACCTGCTCATACTTGAGAGATAATACGGTTATCAATAAACGCACATTTATTTTTATATATTTTTACATATTGCAAAAATATTTAAATAATTTTGTTTTAAACCAATTTTTAGTAGTATGTTATATAAAGTAATATTCTATATGTAAAATCTGTCATAAATTGCAACTCTGAGGAAAGTCAATAAATTATATCTATCTATCTATCTATTTAAAATCTGTCACAAATTTTTAACTTCTGTTGATAGTATAAAAATATTGCATTGATATTAAAGTTTTATAATTTTTTATAATGATATATAAATCCATTTACATTTATTTTCACTACTTGTTTAATTCTCTTATGAAAACAAGTCTGAAATTATAGTCGCGAACTTTCAGTCATAAATCACATTATCTTTTTTATCTCGCAGATAAACCTTCACCTTCCGAACACAAACGAAACTCGTGCGTTCTTTATCCGAGAACTTGTTTTGCTTATGAAAGTTCGCGAACCCTAATATCGATTCTACTATTCATAGAAATAACAAGGAACGGTCAATGGACTGGCGACCGTTTCGATTGATGTACGCGCACGTACGTACATACGTAAGCCGCAAGTCTAACGACAGGTTTATAACTGACTTTCTTTTTTTACAACTTTTATGTAAAGTGTAAATTAGTTGAACGTCAACGAACATATCGTGCAAGGGCATCTCTGTCAAATCAGTTCTCTTTAGGATGGTGCAACGTGTGTATTGAAGTAGGATGCGGTCTTTGTAAATAAAGTCAATCTACGATAAGTAATTTGCTTTTTTTCGTCTTAAAATACTTAATTTTTATGTCATCATCTCTATCATTAAAATACTGCATGTGTAAATTATTATGTACTGCATTTTGTTCTCGCGGGAGAATGCCATTGTCCGGCTCGAGATCGTTTTTGCAAACTCGACGTAAAAAATTACAATAATTTGTATTCTCGTCCAGAATGTTCGTTTTGTTTTTTTTTTTTTTTTTTTTAAATTGATGAATTACTCATGGAAAGAAAAAGGCGTTATCGTAATATAAATTGCGTTGCAATTGTGCAACGTGTGTGTCACTCGCTATATATCGCTTGTGTGTGTCTACATATCATTTTTTTACAATTTTATTCCTTGTTATTCAATGTATATGTAAATGCTGCTTTGAAAGATTATTCCAAGAAACCAAACGTATCTGTTAACAAAATTAATTAATCATTTCAGCATAGTGCGTCATTTATCTCGAGTTTTAAAATACGTTTTCTCTTGTTCTTTAATAAAAATGCAGCATTTGCCTCGGTAAAAATAGCAAAGTGTTGCATATAATTTCTACGGAAGTGTGTTTTCGAAGAATTTTCTAATTTACTACATAAATATCTAAATAAAATTTATTCTTACATAATTATGTGACTCTTTAAATCAAAACATTTTGAAGAAAATATGCCGTATCAGATATTCTATTCGGAGATTTGCATATATAGACTTTATGTGCTGTTATCGAGCAAAGAGAATCAATACAATGAGCTGTTACGACCGAAGAGAATCAATAAAATGTTCCCAAAGTTGGTTGTGATGTATTTGCGTATGAAAAAAAAGTATATACATAGTTCTTCCAAATATTCACGTCTTATATTCAAGTCAAATCATTATACGTCTAATTTCGTAATATAAAAATAGCCAGTTATAAAGCTTGTTCATATAACGCACCGAAAACAGAAAAAATAATTTGTTTTTCTGTCTCGATTATTTATATACTTGTTGAAAACAAAAATTGTCAAGCTACTTAAATAAATCTTTTTCATTTAGCATAATGTATTTCTTTATATGAACGAGATAAATGTATGTTTAAAAAATATATTAAATATACAATAAGTCAATTATATGTTAATGTTATACAATTCATACATATTAATTAAATATATTAATTAAATTTAGTAAATATGTAAAATATATTAAGTTTTTTAATCTTAAGTGTGCGATAAGTTACAAAAATATACGATGTACGCGCATATTATAAACTGTGTATCATCAAACCGTGTATTACTTTATTTTTTATATATAACAATCCTTAATAAATGTTGATTTTTGACACGCAGTATTGCACGCTTTATCAAAAAAAAAAAAAAAAAGTTTGATAACACCAGATAAATTTGTGCAATAATACGACGAATATAATATTCGTATAATGAATGAGCATTGAAGTGTATGATTTTGTGAAACGGAAACTGTCCAAACCAGCTTGTACAATATCATTTTGTCAAATATGTAAGTATTTATTTTTTACTGTTATAATTAAATGTGTTAAATAATTACGACAATTTTTATTATATATTTATATTATATTATTAATTGCGATTTTATATTTGTTTCTGCGATGATTTTGCGCTTACATATCTTCTTCTGCGTTTATTAGAGAAAAGAAAGCGCTGACGTAATACATTACACGTAATACATTAAATATATAGCAAGTAAAGAGAGAAAGATAGAATTAATATTAATATTAAAATAACAATAAAAGTTTAATAAAAATCTATGTATCCGATAATAATCATATTATTTCTCACATGATCAGGTAGAGCGGATTGTACCGAGTCGAAAAGTTTTTTTTACCAATTTGCAAATTTTGCAATAATTAATGAATTATTAATTTATAAGAATCCGCGAATACCGTCCATGTGAAGAGATATCCCGGCATTTTGCGCGCTTAATAAACGAGTTATATATACTGATTGATCTTGCGTTAACATCTGCACGTGTAGGAAGTGGTCGTTTTTTGTGAATAGTTATTTTGCTCTCTGACATTAATTTCAAGTACGTTCTATTACATGTTATAGAGAGTTACATCTAAAACTTGCAAACTGTTTTTACTCATGATATTCAAGAAGAAATAAATTCTTTTCTTTTTTTTTTCTACATATATGTTATAATGTTAGACGTCTCCAGCTACGAATTATTCATATCATTTTTTTAGATTTTCTATGATGATTAAGGAAAATGTTGATGTTAAAAATATGACTGTCATAGAAAAAATAAGTTCTTGTCTAGAAATGTGATGCATACGAGAAATAACTTTATATGTATCAAGATTTTATCAATACACTTTTAGTTCTTCGAAATGTCATGTTTTATGTCTTCTTTGAATATATGTATTTATGCGCGTGACAAAAGTATAATTATTGTTGCTGACAATGAGTCTTTCTTGAAATCGCGTAAAATGACGCGAGAGCATTCTAGGCTACACAATTTTGTATGACAATATGTGTTTTTCTAAGTCACAAAAAGTATAATACGTCTACCACTGCTTACAAATGCTTTTGTCACGCGCAGGTCACATCTTTAACCTTAATCTTGTAAATCTCGCACATTGGTGTTTGAGCGATTCTTGAAAATAAGAAATTTTATTAATTATTTAAGGAAAGAATTTCTAAACAATAAGAAAATACATGTCAAACCTAATGTTATTTTCTTAATATAGAATGTTGAATAAAGCTCCGTGACTTTTTATAAAATTTTTCTAACGAGCAATAAAAAAGTCACGTCAGACATAAATGTCGAGGATTTACAGGATGTGTGACCTAAAACAAACGTTTACTGAGTTAGGATTAAAATTTGAATTTTATTATCAACAATAAATATTTTAGATATACA